>CADEHL010001199.1:115133-221784 GCA_902827135.1 Harpagifer antarcticus | reverse complement strand
AGTTCCTTACGCCGTGTTGATGAGAGAAACTGGAAATACTACCTGGGAATCTGAAGCTCCAAGAGATCAAACAAGCTGTTGATAGACTGTTCATCAGACAATCGCTCACTACTGACAGAAATAAGGGCCCTTGGATTTCATCAGGGCAATATGCATGCAAAGAGGAACAATTTACTCATGTGCTCCATGGACAGCCAGAACCAGGAAACTATGGCAAGCCTGACATAAATAAGGGACCTTGGATTTTATCAGGGCAATATAGATGGAAAGAAGAAAAAATCAACTCATGTGCTCCAACTAGGAAACTATAACAAGCCTTTAAGGACACCAATATTTCATTTAACATTTTGTCATCAGAAGAGAATGGGGAGAGTCTGTCGTCCACTTATAAGTTCCTTTAGATGACCTGCTTTGCGTCTACGTCCTGTTCCTCATGGTCTCCACAGACTTGACCCCTTTATTGTGGACTCTGCCATTGTCACCCAACGGAATGTTACTTTTGGGCCTCGTTGGCGCAGTAGGCAGCGCGTCAGTCTCATAATCTGAAGGTCGTGAGTTCGACCCTCACACGGGGCATTTGTTTTGTAGTGTATTCATTTGGTTCTTGTTGGTGATCTGGCGGGTAATGAGCATGATTCAACGCCATCCATTTCAGTATTAAATGGCAAGGAAATCCTGTGAACAATGAGTTGCCCAAATTGACATAGTTCCTTACGCCGTGTTGATGAGAGAAACTGGAAAGTACTACCTGGGAATCTGAAGCTCCAAGGGATCAAACAAGCTGTTGACTGTTGGTAGTCTGTTCATCAGACAATCGCTCACTACTGACAGAAATAAGGGCCCTTGGATTTCATCAGGGCAATATGCATGCAAAGAGGAACAATTTACTCATGTGCTCCATGGACAGCCAGAACCAGGAAACTATGGCAAGCCTGACAGAAATAAGGGACCTTGGATTTTATCAGGGCAATATAGATGGAAAGAAGAAAAATCAACTCATGTGCTCCAACTAGGAAACTATAACAAGCCTTTAAGGACACCAATATTTCATTTAACATTTTGTCATCAGAAGAGAATGGGGAGAGTCTGTCGTCCACTTATAAGTTCCTTTAGATGACCTGCTTTGCGTCTACGTCCTGTTCCTCATGGTCTCCACAGACTTGACCCCTTTATTGTGGACTCTGCCATTGTCACCCAACGGAATGTTACTTTTGGGCCTCGTTGGCGCAGTAGGCAGCGCGTCAGTCTCATAATCTGAAGGTCGTGAGTTCGACCCTCACACGGGGCATTTGTTTTGTAGTGTATTCATTTGGTTCTTGTTGGTGATCTGGCGGGTAATGAGCATGATTCAACGCCATCCATTTCAGTATTAAATGGCAAGGAAATCCTGTGAACAATGAGTTGCCCAAATTGACATAGTTCCTTACGCCGTGTTGATGAGAGAAACTGGAAAGTACTACCTGGGAATCTGAAGCTCCAAGGGATCAAACAAGCTGTTGACTGTTGGTAGTCTGTTCATCAGACAATCGCTCACTACTGACAGAAATAAGGGCCCTTGGATTTCATCAGGGCAATATGCATGCAAAGAGGAACAATTTACTCATGTGCTCCATGGACAGCCAGAACCAGGAAACTATGGCAAGCCTGACAGAAATAAGGGACCTTGGATTTTATCAGGGCAATATAGATGGAAAGAAGAAAAATCAACTCATGTGCTCCAACTAGGAAACTATAACAAGCCTTTAAGGACACCAATATTTCATTTAACATTTTGTCATCAGAAGAGAATGGGGAGAGTCTGTCGTCCACTTATAAGTTCCTTTAGATGACCTGCTTTGCGTCTACGTCCTGTTCCTCATGGTCTCCACAGACTTGACCCCTTTATTGTGGACTCTGCCATTGTCACCCAACGGAATGTTACTTTTGGGCCTCGTTGGCGCAGTAGGCAGCGCGTCAGTCTCATAATCTGAAGGTCGTGAGTTCGACCCTCACACGGGGCATTTGTTTTGTAGTGTATTCATTTGGTTCTTGTTGGTGATCTGGCGGGTAACGAGCATGATTCAACGCCATCCATTTCAGTATTAAATGGCAAGGAAATCCTGTGAACAATGAGTTGCCCAAATTGACATAGTTCCTTACGCCGTGTTGATGAGAGAAACTGGAAAGTACTACATGGGAATCTGAAGCCCCAAGGGATCAAACAAGCTGTTGACTGTTGGTAGTCTGTTCATCAGACAATCGCTCACTACTGACAGAAATAAGGGCCCTTGGATTTCATCAGGGCAATATGCATGCAAAGAGGAACAATTTACTCATGTGCTCCATGGACAGCCAGAACCAGGAAACTATGGCAAGCCTGACAGAAATAAGGGACCTTGGATTTTATCAGGGCAATATAGATGGAAAGAAGAAAAATCAACTCATGTGCTCCAACTAGGAAACTATAACAAGCCTTTAAGGACACCAATATTTCATTTAACATTTTGTCATCAGAAGAGAATGGGGAGAGTCTGTCGTCCACTTATAAGTTCCTTTAGATGACCTGCTTTGCGTCTACGTCCTGTTCCTCATGGTCTCCACAGACTTGACCCCTTTATTGTGGACTCTGCCATTGTCACCCAACGGAATGTTACTTTTGGGCCTCGTTGGCGCAGTAGGCAGCGCGTCAGTCTCATAATCTGAAGGTCGTGAGTTCGACCCTCACACGGGGCATTTGTTTTGTAGTGTATTCATTTGGTTCTTGTTGGTGATCTGGCGGGTAACGAGCATGATTCAACGCCATCCATTTCAGTATTAAATGGCAAGGAAATCCTGTGAACAATGAGTTGCCCAAATTGACATAGTTCCTTACGCCGTGTTGATGAGAGAAACTGGAAAGTACTACATGGGAATCTGAAGCTCCCAAGGGATCAAACAAGCTGTTGACTGTTGGTAGTCTGTTCATCAGACAATCGCTCACTACTGACAGAAATAAGGGCCCTTGGATTTCATCAGGGCAATATGCATGCAAAGAGGAACAATTTACTCATGTGCTCCATGGACAGCCAGAACCAGGAAACTATGGCAAGCCTGACAGAAATAAGGGACCTTGGATTTTATCAGGGCAATATAGATGGAAAGAAGAAAAATCAACTCATGTGCTCCAACTAGGAAACTATAACAAGCCTTTAAGGACACCAATATTTCATTTAACATTTTGTCATCAGAAGAGAATGGGGAGAGTCTGTCGTCCACTTATAAGTTCCTTTAGATGACCTGCTTTGCGTCTACGTCCTGTTCCTCATGGTCTCCACAGACTTGACCCCTTTATTGTGGACTCTGCCATTGTCACCCAACGGAATGTTACTTTTGGGCCTCGTTGGCGCAGTAGGCAGCGCGTCAGTCTCATAATCTGAAGGTCGTGAGTTCGACCCTCACACGGGGCATTTGTTTTGTAGTGTATTCATTTGGTTCTTGTTGGTGATCTGGCGGGTAACGAGCATGATTCAACGCCATCCATTTCAGTATTAAATGGCAAGGAAATCCTGTGAACAATGAGTTGCCCAAATTGACATAGTTCCTTACGCCGTGTTGATGAGAGAAACTGGAAAGTACTACCTGGGAATCTGAAGCTCCAAGGGATCAAACAAGCTGTTGACTGTTGATAGTCTGTTCATCAGACAATCGCTCACTACTGACAGAAATAAGGGCCCTTGGATTTCATCAGGGCAATATGCATGCAAAGAGGAACAATTTACTCATGTGCTCCATGGACAGCCAGAACCAGGAAACTATGGCAAGCCTGACAGAAATAAGGGACCTTGGATTTTATCAGGGCAATATAGATGGAAAGAAGAAAAATCAACTCATGTGCTCCAACTAGGAAACTATAACAAGCCTTTAAGGACACCAATATTTCATTTAACATTTTGTCATCAGAAGAGAATGGGGAGAGTCTGTCGTCCACTTATAAGTTCCTTTAGATGACCTGCTTTGCGTCTACGTCCTGTTCCTCATGGTCTCCACAGACTTGACCCCTTTATTGTGGACTCTGCCATTGTCACCCAACGGAATGTTACTTTTGGGCCTCGTTGGCGCAGTAGGCAGCGCGTCAGTCTCATAATCTGAAGGTCGTGAGTTCGACCC
Source organism: Harpagifer antarcticus (assembly GCA_902827135.1). NCBI lineage: Eukaryota > Metazoa > Chordata > Actinopteri > Perciformes > Harpagiferidae > Harpagifer > Harpagifer antarcticus. The sequence goes on along the minus strand of CADEHL010001199.1, from coordinate 217,659 downwards.
TCACACGGGGCATTTGTTTTGTAGTGTATTCATTTGGTTCTTGTTGGTGATCTGGCGGGTAACGAGCATGATTCAACGCCATCCATTTCAGTATTAAATGGCAAGGAAATCCTGTGAACAATGAGTTGCCCAAATTGACATAGTTCCTTACGCCGTGTTGATGAGAGAAACTGGAAAGTACTACATGGGAATCTGAAGCCCCAAGGGATCAAACAAGCTGTTGACTGTTGGTAGTCTGTTCATCAGACAATCGCTCACTACTGACAGAAATAAGGGCCCTTGGATTTCATCAGGGCAATATGCATGCAAAGAGGAACAATTTACTCATGTGCTCCATGGACAGCCAGAACCAGGAAACTATGGCAAGCCTGACAGAAATAAGGGACCTTGGATTTTATCAGGGCAATATAGATGGAAAGAAGAAAAATCAACTCATGTGCTCCAACTAGGAAACTATAACAAGCCTTTAAGGACACCAATATTTCATTTAACATTTTGTCATCAGAAGAGAATGGGGAGAGTCTGTCGTCCACTTATAAGTTCCTTTAGATGACCTGCTTTGCGTCTACGTCCTGTTCCTCATGGTCTCCACAGACTTGACCCCTTTATTGTGGACTCTGCCATTGTCACCCAACGGAATGTTACTTTTGGGCCTCGTTGGCGCAGTAGGCAGCGCGTCAGTCTCATAATCTGAAGGTCGTGAGTTCGACCCTCACACGGGGCATTTGTTTTGTAGTGTATTCATTTGGTTCTTGTTGGTGATCTGGCGGGTAACGAGCATGATTCAACGCCATCCATTTCAGTATTAAATGGCAAGGAAATCCTGTGAACAATGAGTTGCCCAAATTGACATAGTTCCTTACGCCGTGTTGATGAGAGAAACTGGAAAGTACTACATGGGAATCTGAAGCCCCAAGGGATCAAACAAGCTGTTGACTGTTGGTAGTCTGTTCATCAGACAATCGCTCACTACTGACAGAAATAAGGGCCCTTGGATTTCATCAGGGCAATATGCATGCAAAGAGGAACAATTTACTCATGTGCTCCATGGACAGCCAGAACCAGGAAACTATGGCAAGCCTGACAGAAATAAGGGACCTTGGATTTTATCAGGGCAATATAGATGGAAAGAAGAAAAATCAACTCATGTGCTCCAACTAGGAAACTATAACAAGCCTTTAAGGACACCAATATTTCATTTAACATTTTGTCATCAGAAGAGAATGGGGAGAGTCTGTCGTCCACTTATAAGTTCCTTTAGATGACCTGCTTTGCGTCTACGTCCTGTTCCTCATGGTCTCCACAGACTTGACCCCTTTATTGTGGACTCTGCCATTGTCACCCAACGGAATGTTACTTTTGGGCCTCGTTGGCGCAGTAGGCAGCGCGTCAGTCTCATAATCTGAAGGTCGTGAGTTCGACCCTCACACGGGGCATTTGTTTTGTAGTGTATTCATTTGGTTCTTGTTGGTGATCTGGCGGGTAACGAGCATGATTCAACGCCATCCATTTCAGTATTAAATGGCAAGGAAATCCTGTGAACAATGAGTTGCCCAAATTGACATAGTTCCTTACGCCGTGTTGATGAGAGAAACTGGAAAGTACTACATGGGAATCTGAAGCCCCAAGGGATCAAACAAGCTGTTGACTGTTCGTAGTCTGTTCATCAGACAATCGCTCACTACTGACAGAAATAAGGGCCCTTGGATTTCATCAGGGCAATATGCATGCAAAGAGGAACAATTTACTCATGTGCTCCATGGACAGCCAGAACCAGGAAACTATGGCAAGCCTGACAGAAATAAGGGACCTTGGATTTTATCAGGGCAATATAGATGGAAAGAAGAAAAATCAACTCATGTGCTCCAACTAGGAAACTATAACAAGCCTTTAAGGACACCAATATTTCATTTAACATTTTGTCATCAGAAGAGAATGGGGAGAGTCTGTCGTCCACTTATAAGTTCCTTTAGATGACCTGCTTTGCGTCTACGTCCTGTTCCTCATGGTCTCCACAGACTTGACCCCTTTATTGTGGACTCTGCCATTGTCACCCAACGGAATGTTACTTTTGGGCCTCGTTGGCGCAGTAGGCAGCGCGTCAGTCTCATAATCTGAAGGTCGTGAGTTCGACCCTCACACGGGGCATTTGTTTTGTAGTGTATTCATTTGGTTCTTGTTGGTGATCTGGCGGGTAATGAGCATGATTCAACGCCATCCATTTCAGTATTAAATGGCAAGGAAATCCTGTGAACAATGAGTTGCCCAAATTGACATAGTTCCTTACGCCGTGTTGATGAGAGAAACTGGAAAGTACTACCTGGGAATCTGAAGCTCCAAGGGATCAAACAAGCTGTTGACTGTTCGTAGTCTGTTCATCAGACAATCGCTCACTACTGACAGAAATAAGGGCCCTTGGATTTCATCAGGGCAATATGCATGCAAAGAGGAACAATTTACTCATGTGCTCCATGGACAGCCAGAACCAGGAAACTATGGCAAGCCTGACAGAAATAAGGGACCTTGGATTTTATCAGGGCAATATAGATGGAAAGAAGAAAAATCAACTCATGTGCTCCAACTAGGAAACTATAACAAGCCTTTAAGGACACCAATATTTCATTTAACATTTTGTCATCAGAAGAGAATGGGGAGAGTCTGTCGTCCACTTATAAGTTCCTTTAGATGACCTGCTTTGCGTCTACGTCCTGTTCCTCATGGTCTCCACAGACTTGACCCCTTTATTGTGGACTCTGCCATTGTCACCCAACGGAATGTTACTTTTGGGCCTCGTTGGCGCAGTAGGCAGCGCGTCAGTCTCATAATCTGAAGGTCGTGAGTTCGACCCTCACACGGGGCATTTGTTTTGTAGTGTATTCATTTGGTTCTTGTTGGTGATCTGGCGGGTAACGAGCATGATTCAACGCCATCCATTTCAGTATTAAATGGCAAGGAAATCCTGTGAACAATGAGTTGCCCAAATTGACATAGTTCCTTACGCCGTGTTGATGAGAGAAACTGGAAAGTACTACCTGGGAATCTGAAGCTCCAAGGGATCAAACAAGCTGTTGACTGTTGGTAGTCTGTTCATCAGACAATCGCTCACTACTGACAGAAATAAGGGCCCTTGGATTTCATCAGGGCAATATGCATGCAAAGAGGAACAATTTACTCATGTGCTCCATGGACAGCCAGAACCAGGAAACTATGGCAAGCCTGACAGAAATAAGGGACCTTGGATTTTATCAGGGCAATATAGATGGAAAGAAGAAAAATCAACTCATGTGCTCCAACTAGGAAACTATAACAAGCCTTTAAGGACACCAATATTTCATTTAACATTTTGTCATCAGAAGAGAATGGGGAGAGTCTGTCGTCCACTTATAAGTTCCTTTAGATGACCTGCTTTGCGTCTACGTCCTGTTCCTCATGGTCTCCACAGACTTGACCCCTTTATTGTGGACTCTGCCATTGTCACCCAACGGAATGTTACTTTTGGGCCTCGTTGGCGCAGTAGGCAGCGCGTCAGTCTCATAATCTGAAGGTCGTGAGTTCGACCCTCACACGGGGCATTTGTTTTGTAGTGTATTCATTTGGTTCTTGTTGGTGATCTGGCGGGTAACGAGCATGATTCAACGCCATCCATTTCAGTATTAAATGGCAAGGAAATCCTGTGAACAATGAGTTGCCCAAATTGACATAGTTCCTTACGCCGTGTTGATGAGAGAAACTGGAAAGTACTACATGGGAATCTGAAGCCCCAAGGGATCAAACAAGCTGTTGACTGTTGGTAGTCTGTTCATCAGACAATCGCTCACTACTGACAGAAATAAGGGCCCTTGGATTTCATCAGGGCAATATGCATGCAAAGAGGAACAATTTACTCATGTGCTCCATGGACAGCCAGAACCAGGAAACTATGGCAAGCCTGACAGAAATAAGGGACCTTGGATTTTATCAGGGCAATATAGATGGAAAGAAGAAAAATCAACTCATGTGCTCCAACTAGGAAACTATAACAAGCCTTTAAGGACACCAATATTTCATTTAACATTTTGTCATCAGAAGAGAATGGGGAGAGTCTGTCGTCCACTTATAAGTTCCTTTAGATGACCTGCTTTGCGTCTACGTCCTGTTCCTCATGGTCTCCACAGACTTGACCCCTTTATTGTGGACTCTGCCATTGTCACCCAACGGAATGTTACTTTTGGGCCTCGTTGGCGCAGTAGGCAGCGCGTCAGTCTCATAATCTGAAGGTCGTGAGTTCGACCCTCACACGGGGCATTTGTTTTGTAGTGTATTCATTTGGTTCTTGTTGGTGATCTGGCGGGTAACGAGCATGATTCAACGCCATCCATTTCAGTATTAAATGGCAAGGAAATCCTGTGAACAATGAGTTGCCCAAATTGACATAGTTCCTTACGCCGTGTTGATGAGAGAAACTGGAAAGTACTACCTGGGAATCTGAAGCCCCAAGGGATCAAACAAGCTGTTGACTGTTGGTAGTCTGTTCATCAGACAATCGCTCACTACTGACAGAAATAAGGGCCCTTGGATTTCATCAGGGCAATATGCATGCAAAGAGGAACAATTTACTCATGTGCTCCATGGACAGCCAGAACCAGGAAACTATGGCAAGCCTGACAGAAATAAGGGACCTTGGATTTTATCAGGGCAATATAGATGGAAAGAAGAAAAATCAACTCATGTGCTCCAACTAGGAAACTATAACAAGCCTTTAAGGACACCAATATTTCATTTAACATTTTGTCATCAGAAGAGAATGGGGAGAGTCTGTCGTCCACTTATAAGTTCCTTTAGATGACCTGCTTTGCGTCTACGTCCTGTTCCTCATGGTCTCCACAGACTTGACCCCTTTATTGTGGACTCTGCCATTGTCACCCAACGGAATGTTACTTTTGGGCCTCGTTGGCGCAGTAGGCAGCGCGTCAGTCTCATAATCTGAAGGTCGTGAGTTCGACCCTCACACGGGGCATTTGTTTTGTAGTGTATTCATTTGGTTCTTGTTGGTGATCTGGCGGGTAACGAGCATGATACAGCGCCATCCATTTCAGTATTAAATGGCAAGGAAATCCTGTGAACAATGAGTTGCCCAAATTGACATAGTTCCTTACGCCGTGTTGATGAGAGAAACTGGAAAGTACTACCTGGGAATCTGAAGCTCCAAGGGATCAAACAAGCTGTTGACTGTTGATAGTCTGTTCATCAGACAATCGCTCACTACTGACAGAAATAAGGGCCCTTGGATTTCATCAGGGCAATATGCATGCAAAGAGGAACAATTTACTCATGTGCTCCATGGACAGCCAGAACCAGGAAACTATGGCAAGCCTGACAGAAATAAGGGACCTTGGATTTTATCAGGGCAATATAGATGGAAAGAAGAAAAATCAACTCATGTGCTCCAACTAGGAAACTATAACAAGCCTTTAAGGACACCAATATTTCATTTAACATTTTGTCATCAGAAGAGAATGGGGAGAGTCTGTCGTCCACTTATAAGTTCCTTTAGATGACCTGCTTTGCGTCTACGTCCTGTTCCTCATGGTCTCCACAGACTTGACCCCTTTATTGTGGACTCTGCCATTGTCACCCAACGGAATGTTACTTTTGGGCCTCGTTGGCGCAGTAGGCAGCGCGTCAGTCTCATAATCTGAAGGTCGTGAGTTCGACCCTCACACGGGGCATTTGTTTTGTAGTGTATTCATTTGGTTCTTGTTGGTGATCTGGCGGGTAACGAGCATGATACAGCGCCATCCATTTCAGTATTAAATGGCAAGGAAATCCTGTGAACAATGAGTTGCCCAAATTGACATAGTTCCTTACGCCGTGTTGATGAGAGAAACTGGAAAGTACTACATGGGAATCTGAAGCCCCAAGGGATCAAACAAGCTGTTGACTGTTGGTAGTCTGTTCATCAGACAATCGCTCACTACTGACAGAAATAAGGGCCCTTGGATTTCATCAGGGCAATATGCATGCAAAGAGGAACAATTTACTCATGTGCTCCATGGACAGCCAGAACCAGGAAACTATGGCAAGCCTGACAGAAATAAGGGACCTTGGATTTTATCAGGGCAATATAGATGGAAAGAAGAAAAATCAACTCATGTGCTCCAACTAGGAAACTATAACAAGCCTTTAAGGACACCAATATTTCATTTAACATTTTGTCATCAGAAGAGAATGGGGAGAGTCTGTCGTCCACTTATAAGTTCCTTTAGATGACCTGCTTTGCGTCTACGTCCTGTTCCTCATGGTCTCCACAGACTTGACCCCTTTATTGTGGACTCTGCCATTGTCACCCAACGGAATGTTACTTTTGGGCCTCGTTGGCGCAGTAGGCAGCGCGTCAGTCTCATAATCTGAAGGTCGTGAGTTCGACCCTCACACGGGGCATTTGTTTTGTAGTGTATTCATTTGGTTCTTGTTGGTGATCTGGCGGGTAACGAGCATGATTCAACGCCATCCATTTCAGTATTAAATGGCAAGGAAATCCTGTGAACAATGAGTTGCCCAAATTGACATAGTTCCTTACGCCGTGTTGATGAGAGAAACTGGAAAGTACTACATGGGAATCTGAAGCCCCAAGGGATCAAACAAGCTGTTGACTGTTGATAGTCTGTTCATCAGACAATCGCTCACTACTGACAGAAATAAGGGCCCTTGGATTTCATCAGGGCAATATGCATGCAAAGAGGAACAATTTACTCATGTGCTCCATGGACAGCCAGAACCAGGAAACTATGGCAAGCCTTTATGGACACCAACATTCGGTCGTCCACTTATAAGTTCCTTTAGATGTCCTGCTTTGCGTTTGCGCCCCGTTCCTCCTGGTCCCGACAGACAGTCTTTACAGTTGTCCAAAATATATTCTCCATTATAGGTGGTTCAGGGGCATTCTTTTTCTGAAAACCACATCAACAAAAAAGTGCTTACACTCCCCGTCGGGGAATTGAACCCGCCGCCTCCCGCCGGCCCCCGGGGATTGTTTCATGATTTCCCCATGATAATGCCATGAACGATTTCCCATTCATTCTCTATGGTACCGTTGAATCGTTGCCGATGTAATATATATTTGGCCGCGAGTGGCGCACTTTTGCCAGTGAGACCTGTCTGCTACTCCCCGCCCCCCGCTCTCCTTCAGTCAGTGAGTGAGAGATTGAGAGACTGGACAGCGACTTTTTCTACTCCTGACATTACGACCAAACTATAAGGTAAGTCATAGTAACATGAATTAAAAGAGAAGCGACATGTAATGTTATGTTATCTGGGCTTTGTCTGACGTGTTTTAGTTTCGATGAACGCTATAAAGTGGTCCGTGTTTCCGACGTGTATCGTGTCTAACGGCTGCATGCACACACGGCACTCTGGGATGAATTACATGTTAATGTAAAGTTAATTCAACTTAAGCCGCTTAAAGTTCATGTGGTAGGATTTCTGTGTGAGTTTATTGTGTTTTTGTTGACTTGGTCAGGCGAAATTACCGCGAGTTACTTGTGGCGAAATCCTCCGTGTGTGTGCGTTTACATGAATGTATATTTAAATATATAAATTAACGCTAACTAGCATGTACGTGTACCATGTATTTACTTTTTAATATTTACTTGCACTATATTTGTCTGTTTGTCTGTATCATTGTGTTGCACTGTTGGAGAAGCCTGTGACCTAAGATTTCCATCGACATATCTACTCAGGGACAGACTGGACAGCATACACCTTTTTCTCTTTAGATAGGACACTTCACACTGAAGTGTTCCCTGGGTCACATGACTGGGGGGAGGCAGCTGAGACCCTGGGACAAAGGCAGTTGAGGTGTGAATTCAGCCTTGGCTGAGCTCCCTTTGATAGTTGAAAGGGTTTGACCCATGGGGGGTAACTGAAGTGTAAATAGTTTGTTTCAACAAACACACAGCTCCATACATACAGGAACAAAGATCAACCTGATCCAAAGTAAAATAGCACTACATATATCACAGCACAATGTGAATGTGCAGACAGTTAAAGCTCGGGCTGAGATGTTAACACCATAATGTCTGCTCTCTATGAGACCCCACCTGTGAACATCATTAACTCACTGATATATATATATATATATATATATATATATATATATATATATATATATATATATATATTCTTCTCGACAGATAAAATGCAAAAACGCTGCTCGTTTTTCCCTGGGAGGATGACGGTCACATTCCGCAAGGGTCCGCTGGGATATCTGCGGCAGGACCCCACAGATGCAGCCAGACTTCTCAAAGACAACCCGTCTCTACAGGACCAGCATGCACCCGTGAAGGAGGCAGTGGTCAAGCTAAACGCGCTCACCGTAATCCGTATGAGAGGAGGGGATGCTTCTGATAGAACGGAGGTGGCTGGAGAATACATCCTGCAGTTTGGGAAATATAAGGGCAAGTCCTTCCGCTGGCTCCTTGAAAATGACATTGGGTATACCATGTACCTGATCACAAACCAGCAGAAGGAGGAGGCTGCAGGATTGTTCATGGCAGAGGGGCACAGCAAGGACAGCCTTCTGTCTTTTCTGAGCTATGCCCTCAGCTTTGGGGAGATCCAGTCACTTCAGGACTACGAGGCGAAGAAGACAGTTGTTGCTGCAGCAGCAGCGTCAGAGGATGAGCAGCTGGTCGGCTTTGGCAATCGTGCCAAAAACACCTGGAGAGACATTTGGGACAGCAGGGATGATGGCTATGCCGCCTTCATAGTGAAGAAGAAATGTGCTGCAGGTACAAGGATGCATAGGCTGCAACAGTACCTGCAGAAGAAGCTGCACCCCCCCTCTGGCTCCACCACCACACATCCCTCACTTGCTCCTGCTGAGGCCATGGGTGAGTCTGGTTTGTTAGCGTTGTCAGAAATATGCTGTTGAAGTATTGTTTATTAAAACATAGGGAATACACTTCCATGATGTCAGTCGTGATTGTGTCCACATTAATTACAGTAAAGACGTTTTGAAGGATGTTCTAAGTCTTGTCTGTTTGCATATAGGGATGGATCAAGATGAAGAGCTGGAGCAAGCGATGCTGAGAATCTCTCCTTCTGAACATGTGCAGAGCTGTGAGTGAACATCTTGTCTCTGCTTGTTTTGCCTGAAGATTTAAAATCATGTATAGTTCAGTTCTGTTCTGTTCTGTTCAGTTCAGTTCTGTTCAGTTCGCTGTTACTCGTTTTTTTGTACAGCTCAATATATATTTGTTTTTTGCAGCGGTGTCTGCGCCATCATCATCAGCAAGCCCACAACAAGCTCCAAGAAGAAAAAGAGGTTGATCTTTCTGAAAGTTACTGATGAACTCTGGGACCATGAATTCTTTTCCCAAGATGACTGTCCGTCACATGTTGGCCATGTTCTGGTCTGACCATGTTCTGGTCTGTTTGTGCTCTTCTACGTGTTGTCCTAGTGACTATGAATTGAAACCAGTCATGTTGAGGGTAAGTTACTGCTTTTGTTCTTATTTGGATTGAATGAAAAGTACACATTGAAACTGCTGTGGTCACTAACACTTGAACGCATGTGTTTGCAGTGTGCAGTTATTTCAGCTGCTTAGACTGAGTTGTAATGACTGAATATGAATCCAAACAAAAAGAATGCATGTGTATGAATGAAATGTATTCTCTAAACATTAATATGAGAAACCGTGTTTCACTTTATGAGATCAGCAGGTGATGTTTGGTCTTACTAACATCATTAGTTATTTCTATATTGCCATAACATGAATAAACTGACACACGTTTCTATGTTAGTGTCTTCTGCTACCCTCTCTACTGAGCTGAAGGCTTCACTAGTAGAAGGTAATGCATTATATTACTGTTTATACATTTAAACCCTGCATCACCTGCATCTGTACAACATGTTGATGAGTCTGTTGCCTCCATGCAGCCCCTGCTCTGCCTGTGAAGACCCTCGTGCCCCTTCCAAAGGAGCTGATGTTTCTGATGCCGGAACCATCCGCCCCGACGCCTACAGAGACCCACATCACTGTTCCAGGTGTGTTTGACTCTTTGCTGACTACGGTGAAGATGCCAAGTGTCATACAACATTATTTCTTTATTTTACTGTTGATAATAACGACATGTTTGAATATTCTCTATAGTGGCTCGTGAGATTTCTGCAGAGCCCTCTCAACCGACACTGCACCCACCAGCTGCACCAACGCAAAGTGAGTAATACTAACAATAATAATACATAAATGTTTGAGGCACCTTCAAGTGTTTGAATGTTTCTCATTTGGATGTGTACTTGCTAAAAATCATTTTTCAAAAATCACACACAATCATAATTATTTGCCATGTGTTTTTATTTCTTGTCTGCCTAGGTCAGCCATTACCCAGGCCATCAACCGTCCCCAGCTGTCCTCCTCCTCCTCGTCCTCTTCCTCCTCCTGCCTACAACCAGGATGTCAGTCATTGGAACTGTTCGCCGCAGCAGAGGATCTGGATGAAGATGGAGCTGCAATCCATGGGGCTCTGGCCAGGCTCCGTTCCTGTACGCAACCCTCTGAAGATGGTGTCATTGTGGCGTGGCCCTCCCCAGCCAGAGCTGATTGACAGCATCTATGATTTCCCTTGCGCCAAGTACTTTCAGCTCCATCCCTTTTTCATCTGGAAGCCAGAAAATGACAATTTGATGGGAAGGCTGAGGAACAATTACAGTCTGCCGTGTATTGACGGCTGTGCTCAGCCTCAAATTGTCTCTGCTGGTGTTGGTAGGCCTCGTGTGATTGTCGGCACCACCGGACAGTACTACTTGCTGTCTTCAAGGCTCTGCTGCAAAGTCTGCCGGAAGAGGTGGTATGCCGACAATCCATCCTGGCTGGAAAAGCTCCCCAAGAGGTTCACCAACCTGCTGCCAGCAGTACTGACTTACAAGAAGGCCATCTGTAAGTCGGTACTGGACGAGCTCCGGCGCAGCGGCAAGTCACCCACTGATATGACCAAGCAGATCACGGAGTTGATGCACCTGAAATATGAACGTGCTGACCTGGCGTACCTCCTCAGCTGTAAGAACATCATGGACGGTGAGGAAGGAAAGTACGACCAGAAGACAATTACTCAGTTCCTTCGGCAGGAAACCAAGCCGGCTCCCTTTGGAGAGTATGGGGACTCTGATGGCTGGAACGGGATCTCTGTGTCTGCACACTACCTGACGGACTGCCTCCTGCATGAGTACGAACACCAGCAGGGCGCTGGTTTTTAAAACTTATGGTGCTGAAGGTCTGACAGACCCTAAAATGCCATTTGGAGACTTTGCCGAGACAGCTTTCTTTCCGCGGGAACTGGAAGCTATGAAGCAAAGGGTGAAGGCGAGAGTCCAGCTAAAAAGAAAGAACACTGAGCCAGAGCACAAAGGTCGAAAATGCGGATTTTGTAGAAAGGAACTCAAGCAGGGCCCAAACAGTCCTCACATACACACAGGATTCCCAGGAGTAGCAGGGAAGTATGTGTACTGTCCTGCTAAAGTGTTATCCCTCTACAGGGATCAGGGCATGGAGAAGCAGATGACCTGGAAGAACTTCAAGGAGTCTGATTTTTATGAGGCAGAAAAGAAAAGATGGGAGGCTGACAAGGGAAAATGACCAGGTTTTTTTTCATGAATAGGGAAATCACTTCTGTTGTTTTCCTCCTGTGTCTCTGTTAATGCCAAATTGTCATCCTGTGTGTTTTAAAACATTTACATTATTTCATTCTCTATTTACTACTGCTTTATTTACTTTTTTATATTTACTTTATTTAACAAAATATTATTTACTTTATTTACTTCTACCTTATTTTGTTACTTATATATTATGTTTTGTACATAATCTGCTGTGTTTCTGTTGTTTACAATAAAGATATTTTCTTGATTAATATCTACATGTCTCATTCATATCTTAAATATAAATAATACCTTCGGAGTTTTTCTTTTGAAGGTAATAAATAAATATAAACACAATAACAGTTACTATAACAAATTAGGATTCACATTTCTTGATTCATAGATAGCTCTTTATCTTTGATTATGTATCACAGACTTTGCCCCAACCGGGTGTCGAACCTGCGAACAGAAGAAATATCAGCTGGCTAAGACAGTGGTTCAGCACCATGGACAGCATCAGTAATGCTGCGATTTTATTGGCTGTCACTCTATGCCACCTAAGCACGTCTTGCCCCCGCGGGGGCCGCGCGGGTTCCTTACAGAGCACCTGACCAATGAGGGCACATGACCAATGAGGGCACGAGATGGAAGGCTGACAGGCAGGTAGGCCATCCAGTTATTTTTGCTGAGCCGGCCCAGATGATTGGTCGTGCTTTGTACAGCGTCACGGCTTCCACAGATATATTTTTTTTATGTATTTATAGTCAAAGCATTTAATATATTCATTGCTATCGGGATGTTGAGAGCATTCCATGGAATATAACAAAGTGTATCTGAAGTGAATTACCTAACCCACCTTTAATGTTACCTAAGAAGCATGCATAAAAAACAAAATAATGTTTGTGTTCAATCTCTCTATTGGCTCTGGAGTGTTCTCACCAAATGGAGCTACATGCCTTAAAACCACTTCTTATCCTGGTTCATTCAGATCACATCTACCCTGATAGTAAAGCAGGGAGTTATTCAACATGTGTTTGACAGCTAGAGGGTGCTGTTAGCTTTACTAATACACGTCCTACTGTCTTCAAGCATACTTGCAGTACTTAGGGATGGACTCAAGGTATGAAGCAATGGTTTACGGAAACACCCTCTGTTGTCACACATGTGCTGCTGTGTCTTCAATTCTGAGATATTACTTATGTAATTCCCACACATTAAGGACAACACTTGCCTGATAGCCCCATGCAATACACATACACACTGACTTTGACGTCTGATGCTCTTCAAAGTGCGCAAGAGATCCCTCTGCCCAAGCATTGGGTAACCCCTGCCTGTATGATCTGTTTAAAGCTCCAACACGTAGTATTGTTTAAAAAAAAAAAAAAAAGGTAGTATGTAGAAAGATATGAAAACAAAGTCGCATAAAGAATGTCGCAAAAAATATGAAGATCTATCAAAGCATGTGCAGAAAGTCATAGTATAGCAGGTCTAAAAATCCTTAGATAATTATAAAGATGTATAGAAGTATAAATAAAATGTGTCATAAAGAAATAATATTGGTAAGGTTTTTCATAAAGAAGTAATACATCAATCAAAAAATAAAATAGTTATTGTAAAGGTTTGACGGTTTCTTTCTTCCGTTAAAAAATACAGAAAGGTTGAGTCGAATATCACACACTCATACAATCTATACTTTTTGCCAACAGATCCATAACACAGTCATCCTTCTCAGCTTGTGGGGTCTGACTGTTTTCATTCCTGCAACACATATCTCTTAAAGTGCTTTTAAAAGCTTGAAATGGGAAAATAATGGCAGTTTGGGAATGAAAAAGATGTGTAAAACTGGTTTTCCTGAATCTCAAACGATCACGACCACCTGCAGGGTTTCTCAGAGAAAAAGCTCTTTGTGTTGCAGAAATATCACCAAGAGACTCATGGAGGAAGGAGGTGGGCATGTGGAATACTTTCTACTACTGCCAGTGTGTGTGTGTGGTCTAGCATTACTATACTTGTGGGGACCTAAATCTGTTTACAGTCACGTGTGGGGACTCGCCGCCCTTATGGGGACAAATTGGAGAATCATTCATTTTAGGGTGAAGACTTGGTTAGGATTAGGATTAGGGTAAGGTTAAGGTTAAGGGTTAGGCATGTGTTGGTTATGGTTAAGGTTAGGATAAGTCTCCAGGAAATGCATGTAAGTCAATGTAATGTCCCCTGAAGTGATGTATACATGGTGTGTGTGTGTGTGTGTTCACCCGGAAACACACCAAAGAATGGTCTAGCTGAGAAACTCTGTTCAAATCAATTTGTTTTTATTGTGAAGCTCCAGGAAACCTCTCTCCTAAACGTATTTAATCATCTCATTTGACTTGAAGTAACCAGAAACAAGTGTTGAAAGACAGAGAAATAACTTCACTGGTAAAAATGTTTTGTATCCAGTAAAAAAGGCAGTGTGAGGCATGCAAAAGATGCAACAAGCAAATATACAATCCATAACAACTGTCAATAAAACACAGAATGAATTCATAGTTAATATAAAAACTATGGAAGAGGAAAGGAAACACACAGGAGAGACATTCATTGTTTCAGTCATCTTTTCCAGACATGATTGAAATGTTACAATAGTAAAAAATAAATATTGACCGTATATCAAAAATCAGATGTCATTTAACAAAACACTAAAAAACAAACGATCCTATGATTCTTTACACAAGGCTGATATACATTCAGAAACTTCACATACAGTGTGATTGTGGAAATCATTGAAACCTACGGCATTTTCTACATTTTAAATCTCATTGTGCTTTAAAATAGCTCAATATACACTTCAGTGCAAGACAACAGATAGGTAGATAGATAGATCTATAGATAGACAGATATAGATGGATAGATAGATCTATAGATAGATAGATAGATATATATATAAATGGATAGATAGATCTATAGATAGATAGATCTATAGATAGACAGATATAGATGGATAGATAGATATATAGATAGATAGATGGATAGATAGATATATAGATGGATAGATAGATAGATAGATAGATGGATAGATAGATAGATAGATGGATAGATAGATAGACTATTTACACAGATTCCTACGCGTGTATTTAGGAGGAAAGTATAAACACTTTTACATTTTGGCAGTTTCACTTTGCTATTTCAATATTTTGACATTCATCAGACACCAGTAAATCAACACTAAGCATCTGAAAAGTGAGCTTTATGGTACGAAGGACTTTCTGCATTTCACTTGAAGTTGGATTTAACGCTTGCTTGCGATCAATGCTAAAGTGACGTGTGTGTGTGTGTGTGTGTATGTGTGTGTGCCAGTCTATGGTGTGTGCATGTAGTATAGCTCAGTACATGTACTTTTGTTTGTCTCAGCTGGGCGGGGTGTGCCACAAGACAAATCCAAGACAGTGTTTCTAATAAGTGATTGAAACTGCATTTGTCCTCACCTGCGAGATGTCCTGAGGCGCTAATCTGATAAATACGTTTGCTTGCTTTAGGACAGTGGATAGTGGATTAGTGTTAAACAGGGGCATTAGCTCTAATACGTTCATTATATAAAACTATAGAAGTCCCATTGACTTACACTGGGACATATTTAAATAGATACATCTACTACCTAGAAGGAACACTTAAGTAGCACTCATTTAAATGTGGGTCCTAAAAGTTGTTAAACACTCTAAAAGCTGAATCCAGACCCCAGATTATCATGGTGCTTTTAGTATCTGAATTCACTTCATTTTTGGCTTCATGAGACACAGAGCGACTCTCACAGGAATGGACAGTGCCCCGCCTCCAACGCTGTCTCCAGCTGTCTTTATACATGCTGACATGTTAGATTTAGAGTAAATACAAAGGAATGCTGAGGCTAACGGGAAGGTAATGGTCAGATAACTAGTGGTGGACAAAAAAATAACGCTAAATGAAAAGTCAGAGGGATTATCCTATTGGGGACTATGACTGTCTCTTCTATGTCTTAATGTTTTTGTAAAGCACTTTTAACTGCATTGTTGAAATATGTGATATAAATAGATTTCCCTTGCCGCACAAAATGAAATGTTAATGCTACAGATGTTGAGCTACTTCAGTCAGGACCAAAAGTGGTAGATTAACCAACATGTCATCCCTATAGTCGCAATACTAGACAAAGCAAAAAAAAAACATTTGTTAAAATGATGTTACATTTATCCACTCTTACGTTGTGCTGCATAGCCAGCTGTGTCGTGGGTCTCAGCGCTAAGACCATGAGGGCAGGAATCAAAATGTAATCAAAGGAGAGGCGTAGTGTAAATACTATTATAAGAGCAGATGCATGTTAGCTCCGGTGTGATGAGGGAAAGCTCAAACAGAGGTAACCTGACCCGGTGGGAAAGGCAGCGTTATGCCTGCACATACACAGCTACACAGTAAGTGCTTATCTGCTACACAAGTCAAGATTAAGACCACATTTTATATATATTTAGAACATTTCATTTTACTATAATTATTGTGGATGTGGATCCAGATCGCGAATGAAATCTGACGTACAGTATAATTGATTTGCAGCCACTGACTGTGATTGCTTTCCATCTGCATCCTGGTAGTAACACACTAATGCTCAACAGTATGTAGTATGTACTGCACAGGATGTCATTTTCAGGTGGAAAAGATGTTAAAACTGAGACTGTGTTAGTCCACTTAAATCAGAGGGAAAGAGTTAAAGCGGTAAAACTCTAACATTAGCAAAGTACTCGTTTTAAAAAAGATGGGGAAACAGATTGCTACATATCCACTTCAGTCAATTACTTTTAACCCTGCATTGAAATGAAATCAATGTGACTGAACTAGAACAGCTTCTAAATCCACAAGGAAACCACTAATTTACTTCAATGTTTTCTTTGAAATCTGTGGTCTAAACTCCACGATGACGCAACAGTTGCTGCTCCTCGTAAACACGGAGTGAAGCGTTGCAGATGTTCCTGATTCAGAAGGCCAGAAATAACTCGGTCCATACAGTGTTGAAGTTGCGAAAGAATATAAATATGACCATATGACCATAACATGACTCTGAGGGGGCTTTGTTTGAGTAGAAAAAGAAAACAGGGTCTAAATGTTAATCTCATATGATGAAGGAAACATTTCAGACGTTTGAATAACTCAAAAAGTAGCTCTCACCTACTGACTTTAGGGTTTTGTTAGTGATGAAATACAGAAAAATAAAAACTATTTCAAAACACTGGTTTGAATATGTACATCCATATCTCACTAAAAAAGGTATAGTAAAGGAATAGTTCAACATTTCAGGGTTTTGGTTCAATATCACTATCACGTCTGTGCGCTAAATGTATAGCTAGCTAGCCTGTTAGCATAACTTAGCGTGAAGGCTCGAACCCACTAGCTTGACTATTTAATGCTCAAGAACTTCAAATTCGACTGTAGGTTATTTGTGCGGCCATTTTTCTGTTGTCACAATTAGTCACTGCCAAGAAATAGTCCCGCTCATGGCCGCGCATAGAACCATAATATATAGTTTAACTTTGTGAAACAGGGAGGCTGTGGCGCAGTGGATTAGTGCGTTGGTGTTCAGGGGAGCATAGGTTCAAACCTGGTTCAAACCCCGCTGCAGACACACACACACACACACACGCTCCGTCCTGCATCAAGAGAAACTGATCGGTCACATTATTGCTTCAACTCTTTAAGAGGTCTGTGCTTCTATCGAGTGTGTTTTTTTTGTGTGCTAAATACCACTCTGGCCTCAAATACATCTCGATCGTCATGCATCATTAACCCCGAAATCCACAGTGTCCACAGTTTGCTTAGTCATTGAAGCTCTTAGCAGTGTCTCGAGCGAGGACATGTCCATGTATGGTCGAGTCAGGTGAGGATAACTCGAGTCTTTAAAACATTCGATGGTTCACAGATGCACCGATGAGTCCATGATGTAACAGTAAGTAATGGTAACATCCCTCATACACACCAAGTCTCTTATTGCTGGTTTATTTAGAGTACTGCATACAAATATTATTAGATTTCACCAAAGTAATGCTACTGGCAGTGGACGATAGGTTTTTTATGTGCACAGATGAAGAAAAACGTTATCTTTGTTTGCAGAAGTATGTCATGTTACCAACAGCGTGCACAGACACACTCCTCCTCTGTGTTCTCCCTCACAGGTAGGTGGTGGCCTCTCTGTTCTCCCTCACAGGTAGGTGGTGGCCTCTCTGTTCTCCCTCACAGGTAGGTGGTGGCCTCTCTGTTCTCCCTCACAGGTAGGTGGTGGCCTCTCTGTTCTCCCTCTCTCGGGCCTGAGCCACGGCCACGTTGATGCACTGCAGCCACTCCTCGGCGTGCTTCTCATCGTGAGCTTTCAGCACGTACGTCTTACTGTCCGTGAAGATCTCGAAGGCGCGCGGCAGACCTCGATCACGTCGCTTCTTGGCTACGACCTGTGGAGAAAGAGATGACAAACGTCCGTGGAGAGATACCGCTGTCATTTAAAGATTGATGTGATTTGGCTTCATGTAGCCCTCCTTCTTTCTGACTCTACAGTGATTCATGAATTCATTGTACAGTTGATATACTGTAGTATCTAGAGGTGATATCTGCCTTCTTAAATCACATCAACTCTGATTTAGGATAATTTACACAGAGTACACTCTAACATGATCAGAAGAGAAATAAAAACAAAATACCCTTTAAGCCCCTGTCACACTGTCCCGAAATTGACACCCGATGGAATTGTGAATTTCGCACGAAGATGGCCCCGAACCACACGAAGGCAACATTTACATTACATTTAAGAAATACAACTGCAATGAAAGTACCAAAAACAATTATGTTACAGTACTATGATACTGTACTGATATCTTAAGACTTTGTTCTTTACTTTATCCGTCTTATATGTAGAAAATACGTTTTCTCCGTAATGTTGTTTCCATAGCAACAACAACTTCCTGTCAACTCTCCTTCAAAATAATATATTATATCCTTTTCAGTTTCACAGAACACAAATTGGGTTATTTACATAATATGTTTACATGATTTTGTTGTGCAATAAAACAACCAGATGGACACACGATAAACGAAATTCGGCTCTGATCGTAGCAACATCGGGCCATTCGTGAGGGCATCTTAAGCCATCGTATGACCGCCGGTGGAGTTTCTCAGGCTCCGGCAGCAACTTCGTGAGCGGTGGGAAAATCTTTGGCATGCCAAAAAATAGCCGAAGGACCTTGAGAAGGTTCATTTTCGTGTTGAATTCGTGTGTCCATTTTGCCCTTCGTAAGGCCATCGTTAGGGCATCTTGTTATCATCGGTGCCATCGGGCATTCGCCACGGTCAGAGTGAGGGCGAATGCCCGATGATAACACGAAGATGACACGACTTGACAAGATGCCCTCACGAGTGCCTTACGAAGTTGCCGCTCACGAAGTTGCTGCCGGAGCCTGAGAAACTCCACCGGCGGTCATACGATGGCTTAGATGCCCTCACGAATGGCCCGATGTTGCTACGATCACAGCCGCATTTGAACATTTCCTTTATCGTGTGTCCATCGGGTGTCAATTTCGGGACAGTGTGACAGGGGCTTTATTGATCCCCAAAGGGTCATTCCGTTTTTAACTCTGTTATGATACACAGCACAAATACACACATGACCCATACACAATAGGTCTGAATACACACATGCCGTGTTGTTATGGAGAAGTCATGGTTAACTTTATCGGGAGAGATTACTATGAAATGTCCCTGGTAAATAAATAAATACTAATAGATAAAAATTGCTCAACAAAGTTTCCTTTTCAAAAATATCATGAATTTAAACCACATAAACCCCGAATATGAAAGAACGTGTTCATTGGAGAAGATACACATATTTTAGGAGCAGTGTTTTGAATGATATAAAACGTCACCTTGACACTTTGCACCTTGCTCAGCTCAATGGGCATGTCGTCCAGCTCATCTTTCTGCGGGGAAGACAGAACAGGAGATAAGTTAACAAATATATCATATACGTTTTCATTTTTCTTTTGCACCTGGAGCTGTACAACCTGTGAGATAACGCAGGCTTGACCAAAGAGATATTAGTAATAAAGAAAATAGTTCATACAGAAAAACTACTGTGTGTTGATTAAGGAAAAATCAATTTAATCTTTTAGGTGGAAGAATATCATGTAAATACTGTAGGTTTCTAAAACTGTTAAATAACTAGAAACTATAGCTTTAATATAAATATATTAAAGTCAAAAAGTACAATCTTTTGCCCTTAAAGTGGATAAAGCAGGGAAAATAGTACCATGAAATAGAGCTGAAAACAGTCCGTCATTTGGTTGATTTTAGCAGCGTGATGTTAATTTAGCGATAAAAGAAGTGCTTTAAGAAACGTATTTTCAGCTACATATAAAAGGTCTTTGTGTATTTTAAGTGTATCAATACTTCATGCTGCCATAACGTCCTGACACTGTGTCTCAGTATTGTTTCCATTGAGCACTAACTCAGAGCAAACCATTCACAGGATGAACAATTGCACTTTATTGTTCTGTTGCTTCGCCAGGGCAGGAAATGAAATCCTCCCGTCCATGTTTCTATTTCTAAACATCTTTGTTTGTTTTGTCAGAGTTACACGGTGTAGTTGTGTGCCACGTCTCCTTTACCATCCTTTCTGATTTCAGAACCATTGCTGTCTGTAAGGCAACTACACACAGCCTTTCTTTGTTAACCCTTAGATGCAAAAGTGTGTCTTTTTGGACCCGCTGAGGTGGTTTTCTTGAAGTATCTTCCTAATTACATTTTGTTATCATTTCATATTCCAGCTATTCCTCAAAAAACATGTTTTGGATATCATGCCATTCACATTTTAAATTTACATTTTAAGAAATTGTAGTTTTTGTATTTCTACCCCAAGCTTCCATAAGTGGGTCAAAAATGACCCGCATGCATTTCCTATGGGAACCTATGATTCTTATCACCTGTTGCTGTCAGGAATACATTCACTGTGGACCACACAGACTACATCACACGTGACACCTCAGGAAGACTATTTTTCACAGCAAGATCTGAAACCTGTCAGTATAATAATAATAATAATACATTATATTTGTATAGGGCTTTTCAAGGACTCAAAATCGCTTTACAACATAAGGGAAGGTTAGGGTGGGGGGTATAGGACTATCAAACTTGATCAACCGGCATGGATTGATGGAGGGGGGGCTATGAGTAGACAAGAGGAGAAGAGATGAGTTTTGAAAAGGGACTGGAATACTGTGAGGGTCTCAGAATAGCGGAGACCTTTGCATCAATATGTTCAAAACGATTTATTTCAACATGTAAAAAAAATTCAAAATAGTGAAAAATTAAATATAAAATATTTCTAGTGTGAACCAAAATATAATACTAAATATTATACAAGTGATTTTTCTTAACCAAAATGACAAACATGGCATAAAAACACATAATTCTAATACGGGTCCTTTTTGGCCCACTTATGGAAGAGAGTAGGGTCCAGTCACTTTAAGGGCATCTAAGGGTTAAGTAACTAAGCAACAAGCATTAAGTGATCCCGCTGCCCAATGATAAGTTTCACTAACGAATGTAAAACAAGACATATTCACTATAATGGATTAGTGTCTTGACACTGAATTAAATGGAAACCACAGACTGTGGATGTAAATGTAGGAAATGCCTGAAGCGCAGGAAGATTAGGTTCAGCAGAGTTCCGCAAGAAAATCAATAAAAGTCTTAAAATAAAAGTGCTAAATTCTACCACAGAAAACACTTCAAAGGACATCAAAAAGTAATCCGTAGGTGTTTTACTCATATTTTGTATTCTTGTTTAATTAAAAAATCACAGTTTGTGCGTTACTTGGTATTTATTACCTGGGAAGGAGGGGTTGTATTATTTAGTTTTGTATTGTGAAGCAAGCACTTTGTTGACTTTTTGTGTATGAAAAATGCTGTATAAATAAAGTTTGATTTGATGATTCCTATTTTCCCTCTCTCTTTCTGTATTCACACCCAGGGAAGAAATACAGTTTTCAATGGATCATACTAGGCAATGAGCTACGAGGTAAAAATAATGAGTTACATTTGTTTTAATAATATTTGCTGCACTTGGTAAATGCCCAAGTAAAATAAATGCAGTAACTTAGTAACCAGAGTGAGATACAAGACTTAGCTTTGTGTGGTTTTGGGGGATTTTTTCAAACCTCTTAGTGTGTCAAAGCTCCTCCATCGTTCAATTTAGAGGAAACAAAAAAATGTTTTGTTTTTAATCTCACTCCCCATTTGGGAAAAGGTATTTCACAACGTACCAACCACCTCCAGAACATGCTGGCAGAGACGCACCGAGAACAAAGACACACACACACACTTTCCAATTTGCGGCCACTGCAGAAAGAGAGGAACTATTACCATCTGGATAGGAGCACAAAGACTATTGTTAGGGGAGGAAAAAATAAAAAGAGAGCTTACTCCATTTCAACCACGAGAGAATATCCCACTGTTTCCAGATATTCCTCTTTGAAGTCGAGCCTAGCGCTTGTTCTTGGAAGCTGATTGTATAAACATGTCTAAAAACCCACAGCCAAGCTCCTGTTATCTGTGAACATTACTGTCATGACAATTAAGAGTTTTCATCCTGTGACACGTCTCCTTGCTTTCATGTTCAAAAAGCTCTTTATTCTTCTCATACTGCCTGTGCTGCAGCGCCTCTTTTCACCCTCCAAAACATATTTATCATATCACTGGATTATAATTAGTAATTCATTCATCAACATAATTTTACATTTGCAGCTAGTATAGGTGAATCAAGCTTTGAATGACTTTTTATACTGCCAAGTTTCTCATCCATTAGCAACATGTGTCAAACTCAAGGCCCGGGGGCCAAATCCGGCCTTTGGTGGATTTAATTTCGGCCCGCTCCATCCTGAGGGTTTCCTCAGCTCAGAGTCTGACCCCAAACATTGATGACCTTGCACCCAAGATGAGATGCCAAGTATCTGAGCTAGCATCACAGAGCAGCAACCTGAGTTTAATGGATGTTTCCTTCTGCACTTTATCTCACGACAACAGGGCAGGTTTGGTTTTTCTTTGTGGGAAATAGTTTTTTTGAAGCTGTTGTTGGCCTGTGGAGAAAAGTACTCATAAGAAATGACTCTGGAAAAGCTGCAGATAGAGCCATAAGAAATGAATGCAACTGATTATTTAATGTTTAATGTTGTTTTTATAGGCAATAATTTAAGCTTTGTTAGTTCCAGGTTTAATATGTGCAATAAGTTCATTTCAATACGTTTTGCAATAAACATTGAACCAGTCCGGCCCTCGACTAGTACAGATTTTTTAATTATGGCCCACTGTGTATTTGAGTTTGACACCCCTAGCACATCATTATTACGTATATATGTTGTTAATAATAAGAAGCTGCAAAGTAACTACTAATGTATGTTGTCAAACAAATGAAGTGGAGTAAAAAAGTAGAATATTTTCTTCCAAATTATAGTAGAGAGGAAGTGTAACGTAGCATAATGTGGATACACTGAAGTAAAGTACAAGTGCGTCATAATACACTTGTGTACAGTGCTTGAGTGAATTAACTTCCAAACGCTGGTCATCAGTGGCTTCAGACTTTGCGCGACCTTACAGTAAATCACCGGCCAAAAGAGGGGAAGTTGAAGGAAAAGCGCTGTTGTAACCCCCCGAGAAATCTCCTCATCGTTGGAAGTCAATTGTCTTTTTTCAATCGCACGTACTTCTCTGTGTTTGCTACTTGTGCGTAATGATATCTGCTTTGGGTTGAAGTGGGTGAGAATGACTCATATTGTTGCAGCGTCATTGCTTTTGGCCTTGGGAGTCCCCCAAGGGTCCTTACTGGGGCCAATGTTTTTTACAGTCGGTTTAACCAGATGCTCTCGAGGGACAGTTGAGCTGATCACGGGATGATATTTTCCCTGTTTAATACATCATGATTGAAATGGAACAGTTACATATTAAGGAGACACATTCTGCTCATTTTCAGGTTCATATTTGTGTCTCTACGGGGAAATGTTTTCATGCTTTTCTGTTCAGAAAAGTGTTTATTGTTCTCATACTGCCTGTGCTGCAACACATCTTTTCACCCTCTGTCTGAAACTAGAGCCCAGTCTGCTCTGATTGGTTAGCGCAGGGGTCGGCAACCTTTTTGATATGATGTGCCATTTAAAAAAAAAAAATTGTTATCAGCGTGCCAGCGATCGAGAATTATCAACGGAGGGGGGGGGGGGGGGTTGTGATTCTCCAGAACTCACATGTTATGATATTAGGGTCATGCAGAGTGAGATGAGATCGCTGTCCCTTTAAGAGAGAGACAGAGAGAGAGAGAGAGAGAGAGAGAGATATAGAGAGAGAGAGAGAGAGAGATAGAGAGAGAGAGAGAGAGAGAGAGAGAGAGAGAGAGGGTGTGGCTTGTGCATGTGTATTTGTGGATGGTAGAGCGACAGTGAGAGAACCTGAGAGAACCTATGGAGGGAACGTGTGTATGTTTCTGGAAGTGAAACGAGGAAGCAGAAAAACAGAGGTCTGTATTTTGTGAAACAGAAGAACAGCTAAATAAATGCAGCGGCCTCCCAAGAAGAGCTCGCCTCTCTCCAGTCATTTAAGCTAAAGTGGGTTATTGAACCTGAAGCTTGTTGCTTCTGCCCTCCTCGACTACGGTCTGGGAGCCGACAGGAAAGTTCAACACACAGATGGCCAGTCCGCCCCTTTGTAGCATATTATTTCAATGAGAGATGAGCAGATCGCCACTGGGCTTTCAACTAAATACACAGCCACGCAAAAACTGCGGCATTTGTACAGCTCCTTATGGGAACTGCAATTAGTGAAGTGCTTTCCTCTCTGTGGTGAAACGATCAGCACCACGGAGGAAAGCGGCAGAAAGTCACATGGAGATAAAGAGAGCGGGGCTGCGTTGCGTGCATGGCTTCCTTCTGCGGGTAACGGGGACACGCGTGCCAGCATTGGCACGCGTGTCCCCCGTACCCCTGGGTTAGCTGGATGGCTCTGTTGTGATTGGTCAACCACTTAGAGATGTCCCGCCCCTTAGCCTATCACGTACAATGTGTTGGAGCACTAGCCAATAGAAACCCAGTGTTGTGTAGTGATGTCACAAAGGAGTCAAAATGGAGACAATTCAGGCAGGGGGTGAGTTTGTGGTAGGGTAACTCCTTCTAGAGGGAACTTTCAGATTCTAGCCTTTGCAGACCATTTACATGCACAGAAACAAATATAACACACTACAGGAAATTAAATAAAAACATAATAGGGCCTTTTTAACGATTGTTTTACTGGCTACGTACAGATTTGCCTCTCCGGAAGAGCAGCTGGTTTCCTGCCAAGGTGAAGTAGCGGGTCTTCCAGCGCTTGATGAACTTCCAGCGGACCTGCTTCTCCTTCAGCTTCCCCTCGATCAGCGGCTGTCCCTCCTGGTTCACAACTAGAGGGAAAAAAAGTCCACAATGAGTAAAAATGGTAGTTGTGAAATAAATAACCATGTGGCATGTTTCGCAACAGACCAGCACATTTGTTGACTCTTCACATAGATATTGATTCCCCATGAGAGTCCAGATTCGTCCCACCACACAAGTCACAAGACCCCACACATGGTTAGAATATGTTGTTGCATCTGGCTTTTGTATTTTCCAGTGTATGATCGTAATTATTTTATTTTCTATCTATCCTGTATCATAGCAGCATAAATATGGGATTCATGTTATACAAAATGTCTTCTTTGGTACACAAAGGTTGATCTGGATGAACCAACATCTCAATTAGAGTTGAACAACTGAACTTTTTTCGGAGTGTCTATTTGCACCTGGGTGAAAATATTGTCTTGTATTATCTCGTATCGCATTATCGTACCATATTGTTTCATCACGTATAGTTGGTATTGTATCGAATCGCCTCGTATTGTGTCGTATCGTACGTAGCCACTCTGCTGATCTAATACTCACATCATTAATCCTGTCCTGAATTTCCCTTTACTCCTTATTTTATTTAAATACAAGATGCTTAATAACCCCTCTGGCACCATGCATTTTATTTGCATGAAATTGTGGCATGCAAACCTGAGTTTATCACGTTCTAGTCAACATTAATGAGCTTAAATAAACAACAGCGTTTTATCTTTGTGATTAGAGGAGAACACACTGGACTGGTCAGATTAGAAACTCAACCGCATCTAGTATTTGGACCGTGGTGTGTGTGCATGTGTGTGTGTGTGTGTGTTTGTATCTATAACTGCAGGAATATTGTGTTTTTAAGTGTATGTACATAGGTATCTTTTTGTTGGAAGACACATTCCCTTCTTAAGTTGTTCTGACCAACAGGAACATTTCAATTAAAGTGATCACAGATCGGTTTTCAGTAAATGTTTGATATATATGTGTGTGTGTGTGTGTGTGTGTGTGTGTGTGTGTGTGTGTGTGTGTGTGTGTGTGTGTGTGTGAGTGTGTGTGTGTGTGTGGCCTAGCATTACTATACTTGTGGGGACCTAAATCTGTTTACACAGTCACGTGTGGAGACTTGCCTCCCTTATGGGGACAAGATGGAGGTCCCCATGAGGGGGATCATTCATTTTAGGGTGAAGACTTGGTTAGGGTAAGGTTAAGGTTAAGGGTTAGGGTTAGGGTTAGGCATGTGGTGGTTATGGTTAAGGTTAGGATAAGTCTCCAGGAAATGCATGTAAGTCAATGTAATGTCCCCTGAAGTGATGTATACATGGTATGTGTGTGTGTGTGTGTGTGTGTGTGTGTGTGTGTGTGTGTGTGTGTGTGTGTGTGTGTGAGTGCGTGCGCGCACAGTAAGACTTATCTGCAGACCAGAAAACAGATGTTTGGCAGCTTCAGGTTTTGGTGCCAGTAAACCAGGACAGAGCCCCTCTTTGTATCCCACTCGATGAGTAAACAAATCAGGAGATGACTGCAATCTGATAAGAGTGTGTGTGTGTGTGTGTGTGTGTGTGTGTGTGTGTGTGTGTGTGTGTGTGTGTGTGTGTGTGTGTGTGTGTGTGTGTGTGTGTGTGTGTGTAGGAAAGATGATTCACAGAGGTGCCTGATGCAAAACAAGACTAACCTTCAAAGGTCATCTGTTCAACATATATGTAAATCAAATAACTTTTAATTTGACAGAATGCCAAACTAAACTAAACAGCATTAAAAAGGGCCTCGTAACTTTTCTTGGGCATTAAAATGTATGTCTGATTTTTAATGGACAAAATGATACATTTATGACTCAAAAAGGCCACTGTTTTCTCTCACAGTTACATCGTATAGTCTTGTATCGTCTCTTCTCCTCTCATGTTGTCGCATTGTCTCGTATTGCATTGTATTGAACCAACTTGTATCCTATCGTATCTTATCTTAACCTTTTGTATAGTTTTGTATTGTATCGAAGTATTGTCGTATCGTGTCGTACTGTATGGAATCACATCGCCTACTCAAAACATACATAAAAAAAGACCTATTGAGATTACTGTTACATTTCTAAATAAAAAGGGGATTACTATGATACAATACATTTTAAATAGGCACTTTCATTGATGTTCTAGCGCCTGAATATACTTCATGAAAAGCAGGTTTTCCTATAGATAGAATCAGAGCAGAGGAGAAACTTATGTCTCTATATATCTTGGTTTGCAGAAGAAGCGGCTGACATGTTGGGATCTGATAAATGAAATGCTTAGAGAACGTCCCCTGTATTTATGTGTCTTAATGTCCTTGTTTTTGACGTCAGCGTGTCTCGCATACGGTGTTATGAACTCTAGCACCTGCCTCAGGCTGACCACAAATCCATCAAAGAGAGGCCGAATGATTTATGCAGCAGACAAGTTTATCTCTGCACCCGAAACACATTTTTGTTAGGTGAGGCAGACCTTAGTGATTGGGGTGTGTTGACCACCAGTTGTCTTCATCAGTGTCTCTGTCTAAACTGGCAGACAGTAAGTCAATGTGCAGAGGACACACACACACACACCCACACCCCCCCCCACTAATCTGCCAAAGACTCTCAAACTGTTTTTGGGAATAATATAAGAAACTAACAGGACTAAAGTGTCAACGCATTAGCTACCAATGTTAGGAAATCACATGGTTCTGTAAACAAGTTTCCTGAGTTTGCAACATAACTCCTGGAGGGGAGGATGTCTGTCCAGCGTGTCCTCACTGATGGATGGTGAGATGATGGAGAGTCTTACACGGGGGGAAACGACAAGTAAAGGCACGAGGGAGGGTTAGAATGCAAATGGTGTGTTACACACAAAATGTATTATCTTTGTATTATTTATGTGGTAAGCTTAGAAATTAAATAATGGCAGTTGTAGAATACACATTTACCCATGTATTGTACCTAAATACAAATGTGAGTTACTTGTACTTTACTTGAGTACTTTTGTTTTATACGACAGCTTTTACAGATTGGGATTATTAGATCATGCACAAATATATATCAACTGATAAATAAACATTACCATATACCTAGTGTGAGCTTGTTTTATGGCCTTTATTTATTTTGTTGACATATTTTTCCCATTTTATTGAACCATTAGAATTAGCAAATGATAGAGCGTGTGTTGAACCTGCATACCTTATTCTGGCATGTTAAAACACACACTGCAATTACAGTACAGCCCCACCTATGGACACACACACACACACACACACACACACACACACACACACACACACACACACACACACACACACACACACACACACACACACACACACACACACACACACACACACACACACACACACACACACACACACACACACACACACACACACACACACACACACACACACACACACACACACACACACACACACACACACACACACACACACACACACACACACACACACACACACACACACACACACACCCCTCTACTCATTACCGCTCACTTCAAAGGCATTCCAGTAGTTAAAGTAAATCATAAAGCATTATGGGAGTTGCAGTAACCTCTTGCTTCACGTTGGCCTTTACAACACTTTAACTCTCTCTCTTTTTGATGATCCACCAATAAAAACACGAGAGCAGCTCCATGTCTGTGTGTTTGTGGAATCCCAGCAGGCAAGTTTTTACTATGTTTGAGCATTTACAGCGTGATAAATAATGAAAATGCAAACAGCATGCAAATATGGTCAATACTGTATGTGAGTGATATGAGCTGCATCTAGGACGTCCTCCACAAAGACCCTCTGAAGACACGGGAGGATGATGAAGACATGATGAAGACTCAGGCTCATGGTGAAGACATGATGAAGACTCAGGATCATGATGAAGACATGATGAAGACTCAGGCTCACAGTGAAGACATGATGAAGACTTAGACTCATGATGAAGACCTGATGAAGACTCAGGCTCATGATGAAGACATGATGAAGACTTAGGCTCATGATGAAGACATGATGAAGACTCAGGCTAATGATGAAGACTCAGGCTCATGGTGAAGACATGATGAAGACTCAGGCTCATGATGAAGACATGATGAAGACTCAGACTCATGATGAAGACATGACGAAGACTCAGGCTAATGATGAAGACATGATGAAGACTCAGGCTCATGATGAAGACATGATGAAGACTCAGGCTCATGATGAAGACATGATGAAGACTCAGGCTAATAATGAAGA
This sequence comes from Harpagifer antarcticus, assembly GCA_902827135.1. Taxonomy (NCBI): domain Eukaryota; kingdom Metazoa; phylum Chordata; class Actinopteri; order Perciformes; family Harpagiferidae; genus Harpagifer; species Harpagifer antarcticus. Next base: position 188,385 of record CADEHL010001199.1, on the reverse strand, counting down.
CATGATGAAGACTCAGGCTCATGGTGAAGACATGATGAAGACTCAGGCTCATGATGAAGACACGATGAAGACTCAGGCTCATGATGAAGACATGATGAAGACTCAGGCTAATAATGAAGACATGATGAAGACTCAGGCTCATGGTGAAGACATGATGAAGACTCAGGCTCATGATGAAGACATGATGAAGACTCAGGCTAATAATGAAGACATGATGAAGACTCAGGCTCATGGTGAAGACATGATGAAGACTCAGGCTCATGATGAAGACACGATGAAGACTCAGGCTCATGATGAAGACACGATGAAGCTCTCACTGCTATCCTTGTCGGTCCAAACAGTCCGGAAGCCATCGATGGGAACGTTGCAGTCAGATATCTGGTGCAAGCATGTTTCGATAAAGCTCATTAAACTACACTCAAGATATTCCGTCTGACTCCCGGCTAACGCCGTTAGCTCGTCCATTTCATCAGCCAGTGACCTTATGATGATAGGGGGGAGGCATGGCTTATATCTCCTTTTCCATAAATCTGGACCCAGGTCACCTCCTTTGTCTCTTCAGTTTACCCAGCATCCTCTGTGTCCTTCTCCAGATTTCAGTGGGGATAGCTATTGCTCCTACCACCATGCTAGCTACTAGCTTGCTTTAGTGCAATCAGCTGTCCTTGGTGTAAACAAGGCTGCCATGTAGTGGACGCACATAGACTGGTCGAAACGAACAAAAGAAAATCTCTCTACAAGAATGTTTACTGAGGGTACAGCTTAATAACTTACTAATAGAGGTTATTAACAACAAAAAAGTTGAAAATAGACTAAATCTAGCGGGAGAAACTGCAACAGGCTGCATTAATGGTTGGCACATTCAAATACAGGACTACATGGTCACAGTGTGATGTATCAATGTTTTTCACAAGATGAAGGTAGCCCTGTTTCCTCAGAGTTATGCAGCAGAGAGTCGACCGCTGACTGAGGATCAGCGGACTGATGATCAGCTGACTGATGATCAGCTGACTGACAGCGTTGTTTGAGGCCACTGAGTTCATGTGACTGAGACAAATATGTCAGGCCTCAGGTGGTTAAGGTCACAGAGGGGTCACCTGTCTCCCTCCAGGGAATACACATCTACATACACATATATCAATATAAGACTGTTAAATTCACTGACTTACAAGTAACAGAAAGCGACTGCGACTCATATCACACGTACTGAAGTACAAGCCGTTTAATTACAGAGGAATGTGTTCATTTCCTGTTTCATTGAAAAGTCTCATCACTGCTGAGGTGAACAGTGTGTGTGTTAGCTGAACAGTGAAGCAATGTGTGTCTCAATATGTTATTTCTACAGGTTTTATCAGATACAGGAGGCATGTCTGGGTCTTTGTATAAATGTATTAGAAAATATAAGAGTGACTCGACTCTGCTCTGCTGGGTTTTAACTGGAGCTGTCAGCCGATTAAAATAGTTTATCGCAATTAATCTGAAATTAATCGCACATTTTGTATCCGCTCTAAATGTACCTTAGAGGGATATTTTTCAAGTTTTGAATACTCTTATCAACATATGATATGAGTAGGGTTGGGTACCGAGAACCGGTTCCGGTCTGTGTAACCTACATATGAGTGGAAAAAGATGCTTTATGCAAATGTTTGTTTATTATCATTTGAACAATGACAAATATCCTCATGAATATAAAACACAACAACCTCTGAACATTACAAATATTCGCCTCAATTCAACCTGGACCCTCTCTCATTCAATAATACAATACAATGTGCTCGAGCTCTGTTCCTAAATATCTATAGACCACCTAAATACTGTGCAAGCTTTTATGATGACTTTACTGAACTGCTGTCTATCGTGTGTATTGACTTTGACCGTTTAGTCATTGTTGGTGATTTTAACATCCATGTTGACAACCCTCAGGACAGAGGGGCAAAAGAACTGTTTTGTGTTCTTGAGAGCCATGGACTGACTCAGCATGTGACGGAGCCCACGCACAATAAGGGGCACACTCTGGACTTAATTATCTCAAAGGGTTTGAATATCTCTAAGGTTGTGGTGACTGATGTTGCGCTCTCTGATCATTCCTGTGTTTTCTTTGAGAGCTCTATTTCTGTTCACAAAAATGTTCAAAAAGAGGTAACCACAAAGCGATATTTAACTGAAAATACTAGGGAAATGTTTAATCAGAATTTTTCTTCCACACTTGCCCCTGCTAACATCTCAGAAAATGAGCTAGTAGATCATTTTAATTCAAAAATTAAAAATATTATAGATGCCATTGCTCCAACTAAGGTAAAAGAAGTGACTGGGAAGAAAATACCTCCATGGAGAAAGGCCATGACCGTGAGAGCAGAAAAAAGAGAGTGTCGAAAAGCTGAACGCAGGTGGCGAAAAACAAATCTCCAGGTTCACTTTGAAATCTATAAAGAGAGACTTGGCCTTTATAATTTGGAATTGAAAAACGCACGACAATCGTTCTTCTCTGACATCATTACCAAAAACAAAAACAACGCACGTGCCTTGTTTGCTACCGTCGACAGACTAACTAACCCCCCAGTGTCAGTAGCCTCTGAATTTCTATCCACCAGGGCGTGCAATAATTTTGCCTCCTTTTTCACTGACAAAATTCAGAAAATAAGACAAGCAGTCAGTGCCTCTGCATCAGGAACAGCAAATGTGTTGTCTCTGTGTCCACTTAACATCAATTCAAACACCATGACACAATTCCATCAGATTAATGATAAAAACCTAGAGGACATTATTCAACTTCTGAAATCCTCCTCCTGCTGCCTTGATATTATTCCAACGGGATTTTTTAAAGATGTTTTGCCTTGCATGGCCTCAGATCTACTTCATATAGTAAACAAATCTCTTCACTCAGGTATTTTTCCACAGGCCCTGAAAACTGCAGTCATTAAACCACTCTTAAAAAAGAATAATCTAGATGCTTCAGTAATGAACAATTACAGGCCCATATCAAACCTGCCATTTCTAGGTAAAATCATTGAAAAAGTTGTTTTTCAACAGCTGAGTAATTTTTTGCATTTAAATGACTGTTTCGATGTGATCCAGTCAGGCTTTCGTCCAAACCACAGCACTGAGACTGCTCTTGTAAAGGTCTTTAATGACATCCACTTAAACACAGACAGTGGCAGAACTTCAGTGTTAGTATTATTAGATCTCAGTGCTGCGTTTGACACTGTTGACCACAGCATATTACTAGACCGACTGGAAAACTGGGTGGGACTTTCGGAAACCGTCCTAAATTGGTTTGAATCCTACTTAAAGGACAGAAACAACTTTGTTTCTATTGGTAAATACACATCTGAGTTGACAAATATGACATGTGGGGTTCCTCAAGGCTCCATCTTGGGGCCTCTTCTCTTTAACATCTACATGCTACCACTGGCTCAGATAATGAAAAACAACAAAATAAGTTACCATAGCTATGCAGATGACACACAAATTTACGTAACAGTTTCAACAGGAGACTATGCTCCAATTCAAACACTGAGTAAGTGCATTGAACAAATCAATGACTGGATGGGTCAGAACTTTCTCCAATTAAACAAAGATAAAACTGAGGTAATGGTTTTTGGAGCCAAGGCAGAACGTATAAAAGTTAGCGCTGAGCTTCAGTCTGCAATGTTCAAAACAACAGATAAAGCCAGAAATCTAGGTGTAGTCATGGACTCTGACCTGAGTTTCAACAGCCACATTAAAATAGTTACTAAATCAGCCTACTATCACCTAAAGAACATATCTAGGATTAAAAGACTAATGTCACAGCAGGATTTGGAAAAACTTGTCCATGCTTTTATCTTCAGTAGACTCGACTACTGCAATGGTGTCTTCACAGGTCTCACTAAAAAATCTATTCGGAAGCTGCAGCTGATTCAGAACGCCGCTGCTCGAGTCCTCGCTAACACTAAGAAAGTGGATCACATCACTCCTGTTCTGAAGTCTTTACACTGGCTTCCTGTGTGTCAAAGAATAGATTTCAAAATACTGCTGCTAGTTTATAAAGCTTTGAATGGTTTAGGCCCAAAATACATTTCTGATCTACTGCTAAATTATGAACCATCCAGATCTCTCAGGTCTTCAGGGACTGGTCAGCTTTCTGTCCCCAGAGTCAGAACTAAACATGGTAAAGCAGCGTTCAGTTATTATGCTCCAAATATCTGGAACAAACTCCCAGAAACCTGCAGGTCCGCTGCAACTCTGACTACTTTTAAATCCAGACTAAAGACTTTTCTTTTCGTCGCTGCTTTTAATTGAATTATTCATATCTTAGACTGCACTGTAACTTTTATCCATGTATTTTTTCTTTTAATGTTTATCCATGCATTTCTTCTTTTAATGTTTATTTTATTAGCTTTTCTTTTTAATGACTGATTTTAAATGCCATGTTCTTAATGTCTTTCATTTGTTGTAAAGCACTTTGAATTGCCTTGTGTTGAAAAGTGCTCTATAAATAAACTTGCCTTGCCTTGCCTTGCCTTACAAAGTGTGTGTGTGTGTGTATGTGTGTGTGTGTCGGCAAAACCGCTCCTCTGTTTTCATAACTCTTAAAGCATGAGACTGAAGTTTCCACTGTGGGTCAAAATAATGCGCTGTGACCCGAGGGAACAGTCATTACTGAGTGAAGTCCAATAGTCTCCGGTGAGTCTTTCTTAAATCCTCCTCTAATTTCGCTTTGTGGACTTCATACAAGTTGTGTATTTTCGCACAGTGGTGGCTCTGGAAGGCAACTCAGAAGTGCAGTCGTTGGATGCGACCCGAATTATATCACGCAGCCCCTCGTCCTCCACAACGTTAATTGGCCTGCAAGCTGTCGCCACCCATTTAGCGATCTTTGTTGAAAGTTTGCTGCTCGTAGACGTGTCACCCCCGCACACTTTCAAGTGTGGTCTGCTGCAAGCGGGCGGCAGGAGTGGGGCTGTCGGCATCAGCAGTGTGCTTGGATTGTATAGATGGTATTTTAAACTCGATGTGCTCTGAAACTACGGGGCGGCTGAGGACAAAAAATGCACATGCGTTAAACGCGTTCAAATAATTAGTGGCGTTAATTTTTTGCGTTATTAACGCATTAACTTGACAGCCCTAGTTTTAACACATTTTTAGACTAGATTAGATATAGTTTATGAATCCCAAATTGGGAAACTTTTTCGCAGTGGCATGTAAAAACCGCTGTCACAAAACCCAATTGTAATGTAGAAACAAAAAACATGATTGGTAATAATAATTGTATATTATATTTTAGCCCCACTGATCAACAGTTGGTGAAAGAAATCTAGCAATTTACAGATAACAAGAAACAGAAAAGAGCTGGTGTGTGTGTGTGTGTGTGTGTGTGTGTGTGTGTGTGTGTGTGTGTGTGTGTGTGTGTGTGTAATTTGAGAGAAGTTACATTGCACACTTATGATGTATGTTTGTAAAATCAAAGAAGCATGCTCAATAAAAAACTAAGCTCACATAACCCAAGTTGTTTATCACTACATAAACACCTGAGAGACACTGATGCAGTAATGTGAACCTTTCTCTGTCTAAAGCACATAAACACACACACACACACAGTCACACACACACACACACACACACACACACGATGGGATGCACGTTTACTGCCACTTATTGTTGATTTAAAGTTCTTAGAAGCCGTATCATTTAATGTTTACCTTTGATCTCCCCAGCCTGCATATTTCTTCATCCCAAAACATTTGCAACAGACTTCCCTCTTTCAAGTCCTCCTATATCACCAATAACTGCCCTGATGTGAGACTAGCAGGCACAACAGAACAATGTGACCTCGGAAAAGAAGAAACCCAGATATTTAGGATCTCACATGTGTCCTCTGCTCAGAGATTTTATTTAAAGGAAAACCTGCCTTTCATGAAGCATATCCAGGCAGTAGCCTTTACACCAACAATGAAACACATGGGCACATACTACAGTTTAAAGAAGCAGAAATAAAATCTGAGCTGATGGAAAATATTCCGGTTTAGATTAATACACACAGTTAAACTCACACACACTATTTTATGAACATATAGGTTCACCTACTGAATTAAAAACAGAACAAATGAACCAGAGAAAGTGAAAACCATGAAGCAGATTCAGGCAGTAGGCGAATAGATTCACATTTAAAGTATTAGCCTAGTACTTCTTTGTACAGCTTACAAAGAAGAAATACAATCTGATCCTTTTACAGCAAACACTATATGCTCTTTAGGTTTTTACATACATCCACCATTTTTAGAAATGTAACAGTAATCATATTTTTTCATGTAACCGTCAGTGAATACCTTTTTTTGTATCATGATAACATTGTCCCGTTACTCCCTAAGCCTGAGTGCAAGTACCTCTACTTTACTTTAGAGTACATGTATTTATTCCACTGCTTATTCCTTGTTAGATGTTGCCATGTTTAACACTGCTTTAAGTCTCCAGTGAGTAGAGGAAACACACACACAGTCATCTAAATGGGATTTAAGGATCCGGCCACTTTTCCAAGACTGACTTCATCAGGTCCCGACGGGGGTTAAGTGAGTACCGCGGCCCAAAGTAAACTAATCAGAAGTGAATCATGATGCCCCTGATTGACTCATTACTGGACCTTTCAAATCAGACTGGCAGCCATTAAATAAAAGCCGCTCTCCGCTCCATTTACCTCCACTGTTCTGGGAAAAGATCATTCCCCCTGAAGGCATTCAGTGAAAACATCCCAGGCAGCTCCGCACTGTGATGGTGATACGTTTACCAAACATGAAATCAAATCTTTTAACATCCCACTTTTCTCCCTCTGTTTAGAGAAGACAGATGAAACCTCAAAGTGAGTCATTTCATGTTAACATAGGAGACAAAGAGAGAGTGAATTTATTATGAGTTTGTTTTTGTCTCTGCTTCAGATTTTGGGCTATGCATTTATTGATTTGATCTTATTTCATCAGCCTGTTCATCCTCATTGACCTGTCGATGTATATGTACACAAATTAAACATTGTCTTAATAATGATTTTCATATTAATATGAAGGGCCATATTATGCACACTTTCAGGTTCATATCAGTATGTAGTGTCTCGACATGTCTCCATGCTCTAATGTTCAAAAAGCTCTTTTCACCCTCTGTCTGAAACCAGAGCTCAGTCTGCTCTGATTGGTTAGATGACATTTTGTTTTAATAATCTTCTCTTTTTGTTTGTATGAAACAAACTTGGTTATGCCTGTACACATATAACTAATGTGTACTCTTACTGAGTATATGCAAAGGTGGCAGAAGTACGCAGGTCTTTGACTTAAGTAAAAGTAATACAACTACAGTGTAGAAGTACTGTTACAAGAAGAAGTCTGGCAAAATGTAACTTAAGTAAAAGTACAAAAGTATAAGCGCATAAGTAGAGCACTTGAATAGATGTACTTATTCCTTTCACCTCTGAGGATATGTACATTTTTGCCTGTGTGTGTGTGTGTGTGTGTGTGTGTGTGTGTGTGTGTGTGTGTGTGTGTGTGTGTGTGTGTGTTTGTACCTGTGGCCTTCTCAGGGTTGTTGCACATGAAGCAGAGCCACCCCCCCTCCTCGCTGTAGCCGAACAGGTCGAAGAAGCGCACCTCGTCCAGCTGGACCTGGAGACTGTCTAGGTCCTGAGACAGAAGAGGAGGAAAAGGAATATTTATTATAGGTCCTGAAACTATATTTGAATTTTTACTTATAATATTGACAATAGTGATTGTTCCACAGAAGACATTTCACAGAACAGGTGTAAATAATCAAATGTACGGCGGCTGATTCAGTTTCAGGGTCCTTGTGTTGTTCATAAGGCCTATTTGCCAAAAAACGTCCACTCTATCCAACTATTATTTTGTTTATGTTACATCTGCACATGTATTCCTATAAGGTGCAAGTGATCTGAACCATGCCTGAGTAGAATGCCCCATACCTCCATTCCCACGCCTCTTAGCTTTCATATTAGAAATGTTGCTCCATACTTAAGTTCACTTACTTCATCATGTATGTCACATGTGTTTATATTGTCGGTGGAGAATGATACTGGTGCATGCAGAGCATATTTTAGAGATTTCCAAAGAGACCCATGCTGCTGAGAAATCCCTTTTAAACCCGTTTATTGCATTAGAATAGCAGTCCACTTCCATGTTGGTTTTTAACACATAATGCAAACTGTACTAGAGACGACATTTTCAAGTGTTTTGACTGTTTTCTGGCCCATGTCCTTGATGTGAAAGCCTATTCATCCAACCATAGGACTTCATTAAAACAAGAAAAGGAATATAAGGTATATTATTCTATATTATTACATGGCTTGGTTGAATACTTGATTGTAATTGGTCAATTCAGACCTTCGATAGTTCTGCTATCAGACCGTCAGTCGAGATACTGATCACCCAGTCGGTGTTTTTTCTCTATTAATAACCGCCTTGCTGCACACGATCCCTTACATATGTTGTCATACTATGTTTTAAAACTATATTTGTGGAGAACCTCGCCCCAAAAAGGCTCTATTGTGTTGATAACAGGTGTGTCCAGATGAAACAAACTAAGTGTATTAGTTGTCAGGTTGATTCTGATCAAGTGCTGTCTCTATGTCTCAATTGTTCACAGCACAAACCAGCATTAAAGGACAGAAACACTGAGAAAAATAATAAGTCACAGGAGACGATAAACCAGCCCAAAGAAATCTATTACAGCTGATCTAAATGCAGTAACACACACACACACACACACACACACACACACACACACACACACACACACACACACACACACACACACACACACACACACACACATAATGATGAGTGACCCTCGACTCTCAGAGGTACTTGACATTTCAGTTATGGACTGTGCCTCTGTGTGTGTGTTGTGTGTGTGTGTGTGTGTGTGTGTGTGTATGTGTGTGTGTGTGTGTATGTGTGTGTGTGTGTATGTGTATGTGTGTGTGTGTGTGTGTGTGTGTGTATGTGTGTGTGTGTGTGTGTGTGTGTGTGTGTGTGTGTGTGTGTGTGTGTGTGTGTGTGATGGAAACCAATAGCTATCCCTGTAGACCCCCTGCAGATGGTATTAGTTATACTTTCCTTCAAAACACACAAATATACTTCAGTGACAGTTAAACCCAGGAGACCGTTATGGCGGAAAACAGAAACATTTAAGAAGATGATTAATTGTGTTTCCACCAGACCAGGGCTGAGAGGGCGTCCACCCCGAGAGCAGGGGGGGGTTGACTTGAGCCGTCCCTTATAGATATTGTCTTTTTACGTTAGTGAGCCGGATCATTTGGCTCGGCTCCCTTAAAGCGCCGGCTGTTTCGCCTCCCAAACGGCTCTTCATGTTACCACAGTTTACCACGGAGCCTCAGTTTCGCCGCTGCGAGGCTCCGGCTTCTCTCGAATTATTAATATTTGTGTAATAAGGGCGTCAAATGACGGCAAGACGCCCCCCTGGCGGAAACGCTGATTGCTGCCATTAGTCCTTAACTCCTTGTGATATTAAATATCCTTATTGTGTGTGTGTGTGTGTGTGTGTGTGTGTGTGTGTGTGTGTGTGTGTGTGTGTGTGTGTGTGTGTGCTCATATTGTATTTTATGTACAAAAACTAATTGTATTGCTATGATTGCTGTGCCACGCTAATCTCTCTAGAATTACATTACGGTTTTATATCCTGACCACCAAAAGGCACAAGTCTCTGAAGTCTTTTTTCATTTTCTGATCATCTATTTAAGAGTTTTATTTCTCACCATGAGACCCCCAGAGGGAGCTGTATTTGAGGAGTGTAATAAAAACAGGTAGCTGTAACGCTAAGCTAATGGTGTGTTTTGGACTTCTCGACCTGCGCCTCTTTGAGAGAGTCCTTGATGTTAATGAGCAAGGTTGTAAATGCTGCTTTTAATGTGTGTATTCCCATTGAAACCTCTTTTTAAAAAACACACACACACACACACACACACACACACACACTCACAAGCAAGCACACACATGATTGAAAGAGTGAGAGCACTTTTAGATTCCTCCATACATCAGAGTTGTCGTGTTCAAACTAAACATTTGAGGTGAAACGGCTTTGCCTGCAGATACCGATAAACAGGAACATGTGTGGTTTTATGCGAACATTATTTATAGATACGATTCAGGGAACTGAGGAGAAACATGTTGCAACTGTACACAATCCTAATAATGATTAATACTGACACATCTGAGCATGTGTGACACAGAAAGCGGGATGAAGAGGGGAACGTAGAAGACTGAATAAAGCAAACAAGAGAGAGAAATCAAAAAAGAATCCTATAGGACCTATTCTGCTTTTGGGGGTTTTCCCTTTCCTGTAGTGTGTCATATAGGTTTGTGTGCATGTAAATGGTCTGCAAAGACTACAATCCCAAAGTTCCCCCCAGACGGAGTTTCCTGCAACATGATGACATCAGTATGTAACACTCGTGCTTCTATTGGCTAGCGCTCCAACACGTTGTAGGTGATATAATCCTTTTGAACTCTAATCCTCTCCCATAGAAAACCATATCCACCAGTACATTGTGTTAAAGTCACAGTAAAGGAGAGGAGCTGCAGATTCAGACATATTGATTATAGCCACTTTATTTAAAGGTCCCATGTCCTGCTTTTCCAGTTATGCTTTTTCTGCATGTAAACGGTCTGCAGAGTCACAAACCCTCAAAGTACACCCTGTAGCGAGTAAAACTCTAACACAGAAAAGACCTGTCTGTGCTGCCCCAGAACGCCTCATTGGAGATTTCTCTTTTTCCATTGTTTACTTCTTGGGTAAAGTGACGTATTTCGCGCATAGTGACGTAACGTGACGGGTTACGTCCGCGGAGCCGTTACGTTTGGACCAATCGTCAGACTTCCTCACACACACACACACTCTGCGGGACGTTGCGAGGCTCAGCGCGGAACTCAGCCTGGGCACACACACAAACTCCCAGCCAGACTGCGGGTGTGTGTGTGTTTCGGACTGGGCTTCGCTGTGTCTCGCTGTCTCGCAGATGGCCACTGGGCTCACAGGGGGGGGGGGGGGGGGCAGGAGCTCCAACAAGCCGTTTAGGACAGAGAGTGAATACACAGCCTATACAGAGATGCTGTTTGAGAAACCAATGTGAGTTTGGAAAATTGAACAATATAAATGTATTGTAGTAGACCTCAACAATGGAATTATGATCAGTAGAAATGGCCATGACATGGGCCCTTTAAGTAAATTATCAAAATACTTTGTCCAGTCAATGGTGATCAATTCTGAATCCAGGAAACTCATTTAAGGGAATAATGAAATAATGTGACACAGATAAAAGTTGTTGAAGTCAAATTGTGCCCGGACCAAAAACTCCTTTTGAGGATTGCAAACAGGAATAACATTTACACGTTGAATAATTCTTGATTTACTCAGAATTGTTTGTTTGTTTTTTTCCACCAAATCATTCCTAAACGAATGTCAAGGGCATTAAAAAGGCATTAACATTGTTAAGTGATTACAAAGCTGATGAATCATCTTTCTTTGAAGCAGCAACAAACAAATAAAATCAGAAGCGGAAAACCGATGTGAGACAGGCTGTGAGTCAGAGGTTGAGACATAAGAGAGGATGAATCACATCAGACGAGTGTGACGACGGTAACTTCGTCACTGTGGACTAACGGCTTCGGGCCTTGTATATTGCACATGTCTTTTATTTTGAAAATAGTTCCCCCTCCCGTTCTTTCTGTTACTCCTGATTATGTTCACCCTAACCCTGTGTTGTCTCCTCCCCCCCCCCCACCTGTGTCTAATTGCTGATTAGAGGGTGTGTATTTAGGCTCTGTGTCTCCTGTTTGGTGGAGGCTGGTAGTGTGGGTGAGATCCTTGTGGCTGGTGACTCTGTGTATCCTGTACCACAGCGATGAATAAATGCCCACACCTGGTTATATTTAAATTCTCTGCCTCCTTGCTTGGTCGGGCCGCTCCACGGTCAGCTTCACAATGAGTCATTACATTATATGAGTAAGGTAGCATTTGTCCATTAAGAGCAATTTGTGTGTCACCGCACGGCTCACAGCTGACAGGCTATGATGCAGGGAGTAAATGATTTGTGTGTGTTTTGAATGAGCCTTCAGGAGGAAGCCGCTGTGTTTACAGTGACAACTGGGCAACAGGCTGAAGAGGACATCAAAACCATATTACACTCATCAGGAGCAGAGAGGTGGATTCAATGAAGAGATGAAGGAACAATGGCTGGATTATGTGAGTCTGAATATAATCCGTCCATCCTCACGTCACTTGTTTAGCACGCAGCTGATTTCTGTAAATCGTTATCATATGTGCAGCTTAAACCAGAACAACTAATTAGTAACCTTTACAAGAGGACTTTACACAGGGACGTTAGCCATTGCAGACCATTTACATGCACTGAAAACTATTGAACACACTACAGGAAAAGGAAAACCCCAAAAAGCAGAATAGGGCAGATGTTGTTATCTTCAGACAGGGCAAGGCTAGCTGTTTCAAGTCATGATGCTAAGCTAAGCTAACTTGCTGTTGACTGTAGATTTTGTTTTACGGCTGGTGTTGATCAAAAATAAACTAATTTATTTTTGCGTAGGGGATAGGGAGGAGAAACAGGGGAAATGGAAGCATGTTGCTCTCCTGGTGGTACTTTTTTTTTCTCCTATAATTTGATCAAGATGCAAGATGTTATCCAAACATGAAGGATACCAATATCAGCAGGGATGGAAAACTGCACTGAATCTGCTCGAATGCTACGTTCTAAAAGGCTATATATTAAACAAGAGGAATTAAATCAGTCTGTAGTAAGTTCCTGTTTTTGTTTTAACTTTAAAGTTCAAAGAAGACACACATTACAGTAAGTCAGTTATAATGGTAATCTTGTTGATGAGGTTGTACAAGTTAATTTGAACCTGGAGAGTGCAGAAGAGGAGACGAGAGGACAGAGAAGCTTTCTGGAGGTTTTTTAAATAACTTAACTAGAAAAACATGAAGACAGAAGGAGGTGGAGGCAGAAGGAGGAGCAGAGAGGGGAGTGTGAGCCAGGAGAAAGGTGAGTGCATGAGAAGTGGGAGTGTTGGAACGGGGAGTGGAGGAAGGGAATAAACAAGGAGCAGGTTTTGTTTTTGTCTCTCTGACTTTCGTCCTTTCATTTCTTCTGCTTACTTCCTGTCTGTCTTCTTCTGTTGATTTCTCTGACATCCAGCTCTCTGTCTTTTAACCTCTTTCCTTCTCTTGTTCTTTTTCTTTTCTTTATGGGGACAGTTTAGTCATCTTGACTCCAAAGTATATTGATCCCCACAAATATAAAAACATTAAAAAATGATTCCCCTGTGTTTTCTGATGGTGGAAAACTAATGTTTGTTTTCAACAGCTGGTGTTAAATTGACCAGACTTATTACTTTGGTTAAATATGACTGCACAAATGCCCTTGATTCTCCTTGGCAACGGTCTGTGCTCCTTAGTCTCCTTAGCAACGGTCTGTTCTCCTTAGCAACGGTCTGTTCTCCTTAGTCTCCTTGGCAACGGTCTGTTCTTCTTAGCAACATTCTGTTCTCCTTAGCAACATTCTGTTCTCCTTAGCAACGGTCTGTTCTCCTTAGCAACGGTCTGTTCTCCTTAGCAACGGTCTGTTCTCCTTAGCAACGGTCTGTTCTACTTAGCAGATCTATATTCATCTATAAATGGCAGACCTCTGGAATGTTCAAATTGACCAATAATAATCAAGTATTCAACTAAGCTGTGTAATACAATCCATTTAAAGCAGGCAAAGAGAGGCAACAATTCGAAGAAATAAAACATATATTTTTGCCCTTTCTTTTGTCTTCCCATCCTGCTTTGTTAGGTCTTTCCTTCCCCAAATATGTTCATCTAACCAGTCTCCATTCTTTCCTAAGCTTCACTCTATCTGTTGGTATTCAGCCTTCCTCCTTCATCCTCTTCCTCCACCACACTTTATCTACTCTAAACTTGTATCAACAAACACTCTCACTGTGGGGTAGAGACAGAGCAGTGGTGAAACAATAGATGCAGTATCTCCACGCTCAGGCTTCCACATGCCATGTCTTTCCTCCTTACCTCTTTCTCTTGCCACATCCTCTGTGACAATTACCCCAACAATTTCCTATTTTATTCTGCCTATTCCAACATCTTCCCACCATCCTCCTGGGTTTTCTATTCTGCATGTTATTCAATCTCATCAGTACGTTGTTTTTAGTATCCATCTGTCATCCACATGCACATGAAAAACAACCAAATACTTTTAAAAGATCCCCGAGTTATTTGTTTTTGTTATTTTTTCAAATGTATTTATTATTATTGTGTTTTTAAATCTTCCTTCTCTTGATCTCACTTTCTGGAATTGTGGATCTCTATCCAAACAAGGATGTATTTTTGTATTATTGTATGTATACTTATGTTAGCATATATATATATATGTGTGAATATACTCTGTCAGGGGTGTCAAACTCAAATACACAGTGGGCCAAAATAAAAATATCGGTGCTAGTCGAGGGCCGGACTGGTTCAATGTTTATTGCAAAACGTATTGAAATGAACTTATTGCACAAATTAAACCTGGAACTAACAAAGCTTAAATGATTGCCTATAAAAACAACATTAAATAATCAGTTGCATTCATTTCTTATGGCTCTATCTGCAGCTTCCTCAGTCATTTCTTAGGATCACATTTTCCACAGGCCAACAACAGCGTAAAAAAAAACGATTTCCCTGAACAAAAAAACAAACATGCCCTGTTGTCGTGAGAAAGAAAGTGCAGAAGGAAACATCCATGTAAAGTCAGTGTGCTGCTCTGTGATGCTAGCTCAGATACTTGGCATCTCATCTTGGGGGCAGGTTCATCAATGTTTGGGGTCAGGCTCTGAGCTGAGGAGATCCTCAGGATTGAGTGAAGGTATGCGTGCAATATCTAATAGTAATTCAAAATGATCCTGCGGGCCGAAATTAAATCCACCACGGGCCTGATTTGGCCCCCGGGCCTTGAGTTTGACACATTTGCTCTATGTGTAAGTATGTATGTTTTGTACCCATAGCCTCACTCTTCTTCATTTCTTTTTTAACACTTCTCTCTAACGTATTATTTTTTGCTTCATCTTACTCTTGCCTGCACACTTCTTCCCCATTTTTCAAATGTCCTTTCGTTCCTCCCCTCTCTTACTGATTGATGTCTCCTGTGAAGAACACGATGATGGTGCAGCACACTAATTTCTTGGGGCTCATTTAAGTTAATCGTTTTATCTTTATATCTTGACCCCTGACCGACCATTGAACTATTTCCATGCTTTAAAACGAATACTTTTTTTATTGTTAATGTATCTTTCCCAATTTCTTTCCAGGTAATCGTTGAAGCTTCAATTACCTCTGTGTCATAAAACTACTTAACTGAGTTGTCAAAAGCGCTCTATTAAATCTCCGGAGCCTCATAAAGCCCTGCAGTCACCTTTTAAATCTCCCTGTCAGTACAGATATAATAGATAAACCTTTACTGTCTCATGTAGCTGTCCTCCCGTATGCATCTCTACTTCTTCTGCTCCATGTGTTTCTGATTGGCTGACGATGGTGGAGTTTTAGGTTTAATAGAGAGGAAAATAAAGCTAAGAGGAAATGCAGAACATATGGATTAAGGGAGCAACCCTGTCTAGAAACGTATTTTCTCCCACGTTACGTTCGTTATGAACGTATCTCAAATACGTTTATTTTCTACATATCTTTGCCATTTATTGTCTTGCTTATAATAATGATAATAGTCATTTATAAATATCATTTTAGAGCACACATTTGAAATCAGTAGGCGAGGCTGTAATTTCGCCAGCTGTGTCGTTTATTGCACCTCAAACATTAAAACAAATCCAGAGTTACTTGTTTCTGTACTTCCTCTAAGAAGAAAGGACAGTAACAGAAGATCTCTGTGACGCCAGATGTGGTGTTGTTAATGCGATATGATATCCGAAAAAAAATTCAGTTTAGGATGGCCGAAGACACTACACTACCCATAATCCCCAGCTATCGTTTGGGACTACAGTCCCATTGACAAACCCCGTGATTAATCTTCAAGGTCTGGGATTGGATGTTGGAGTGGCAGTGCGCCAAGGTTACGCCGAGCATCAAGCTCTTTGAAATGGAACGAAACCACGGCAGACTATTCAAAACTGGACTTGAACGCCCCCCCAGAACTACACATGCTGGCTATTGTGTTTCGCAAAATGTTCTCTATGGCACGTCTCTACTGGGAATTGTAGTTTTAAAAGACGTTTTCGTTTTTCCCAAAATTAGAAGTTGACAGTATTAAACTGTGTACAGCCCTGGAGGTTTAGGCGATAGGAAACACATTGGTGTGTACACATTTAAAACATGTAAGTACTAAATGGGTGAAAATGGCTTGTGTCCATAATGGGCAGCATTAATATATACCCACATGACAGCTCATTGTTACTTTGTAATTCTACTCCACTACAATTCAGAGGTTAACCTGGTATTTTTACTCCACTATATTTATTTGAGTTACTTTGCAGATTCTGATTAATGATGTGAAATATAAACGACCCTTAAATCAGACTTTAGTTACACCTGAGTAAAATTCAGGGAAGGTGATTGTTAAGTGCAAACAATCAGGAGAGATATTTGATAGTTGGTGCTTGAGAAGACTACACATTTATCTGCAGATCTCTATAAAGTATATTCATTACTCGTTATTCTCTACTAATAGTTAATTAAAGACTGTATATAATGGCTATTTTGCACATCCCTTTCAAGATTTCAAGATTTTCAAAGGTTTATTGACATATCATATTATACACAACTACGGTGTAGTTATGCAATGAATGACAAACTTGGGTCACAGGTTCCTCAACAGTGCATTACAAGACATCTATCAATGTGTGTGTACCTCCACCATTAAAACTGTCAAATTCTGCACATTTCTTATTCTATCTACATACATAAGAGTATAATTAATGTGTATAATATCAGTTAAAGTAAGTGCTTCAACATAGTTAACATTGCAGGAAAGCAATACATTAGACGTTAAGTACTTTGTCAGGCTTAATATTTATCTATAGATACCCCCAAAGCTTCTTTCTTATTTGAAAGAAGACCTTAACCTAAAGTATTCTTTAATGTGTAAGGTTAATTAGTTTTTCTGTTTTGCACATCCTCCTATTAATATCTTTGTACATCCTGCACTAAACTGTTTTATCGTAGAGATCACTTACAGTATATTTTTTGATTTTTTATATTCTATACTTATATCATTGACCTTCTACTTTCCCACTATGAAAGTATGTACTCTTAATATTTTTTTCATCAAATAACATTATTCAACAAAAATAACATTATTCAACAAAAATAATTCAATAACGTGCTTTAACCACTAGGCGGTGCACACAAGGTACACACGGCATACTAATAATAACTTTGTATTATTAGTGTAGGACACTTGTGTATAACATCTGAAGATGTGTAGTTTTATTCATGATTTTACATAAATGTTGTCACGGTTGAGTGAAGGAAGCAGGACCCAAGCGCAGATAACTCTGATAAACCTTTATTTCAAGGCTAATGGAATGAAGACAGACAAAAACAGAACACTCACCGGTGAATTCCGTCACCAACAAAAGAAGCACCGACACTGAACACAGCACGAGACAAGACTAAATACAGGGAGGGATAATTACAAGACAGGTGAACACAATCGGCTAACGAGACACAGGTGAGGAGGGAGGAGAAAACACAAGAGCCACAGGTGAACACAATCGGCTAACGAGACACAGGTGAGGAGGGAGGAGAAAACACAAGAGCCACAGGTGAACACAATTAGCTAACGAGACACAGGTGAGGAGGGAGGAGAAAACACAGGGACACTAACGACAGGAGGAAAACATGACAGAGAACAGTGAAAACACCCAAACCAAGACAGAACTGTGACAGAACCCCCCCCTCAAGGGACGGATTCTAGACGTCCCTACACCCCAAAACAAAAATCCAATAAAGTCAGCAGGGTGGGTGGAGGGGGTCCGGAGGACGGGACTAAGCTGACCGCCCAGGAGCCCAGTAGGGGACCAGGAAGGGATCTCGGGCGGACGGCCCGGGGGCACGGCAGAAGCCGAGAAGGGGGACTCGGGCGGACGGCCTGGGGGCAAGGCAGAGTCCATGGTGGGGCGAAGGCCACAGCGGGCGAACTCAGGGGGCCGAGCATGAGGGCGAAGGCAGCGGCAGGAAGAGTCAGGGGGCCGGGCTCGAGGACGAGGGCAGCGGCAGGAAGAGTCAGGGGGCCGGGCCCGAGGACGAGGGCAGCGGCAGGAAGAGTCAGGAGGCCGGGCCCGCGGACGAAGACCGCGGCTCACAGAGGGTCGGGATCGAGGGCGAAGACCAGACAGCTCCGGAGGCCGGCAGGACCCGGTGTCGGCCGGACAGGAACCGGAGCCGGCGGGACAGGCTTCGGCAGGATCCCCCACGGAAGAGGACCAGGAGTTGGCAGGACCCCCAGCAGGAGAGCGGTTGGCGGGACCTCCGACGAGACAGGACAAAGGGTTGGCAGTACCCCCGGCAGGAGAGTAGACGGCGGGACCTCCAACGGCACAGGACACAGGGTTGGCAGTACCCCCGGCAGGTGAGTAGACGGCGGGACCTCCAACGGAACAGGACATAGGGTTGGCAGGACCCCCGGCAGGAGAGTAGTCGGCGGGACCTCCAACGGGACAGGACATGGGGTTGGCAGGACCCCCGGCAGGAGAGTAGTCGGCGGGGCCTCCAACGGGACAGGACATGGGGTTGGCAGGACCCCCGGCAGGAGAGTAGTCGGCGGGACCTCCAACGGCACAGGACACAGGGTTGGCAGTACCCCCGGCAGGTGAGTAGACGGCGGGACCTCCAACGGAACAGGACATAGGGTTGGCAGGACCCCCGGCAGGAGAGTAGTCGGCGGGGCCTCCAACGGAACAGGACATAGGGTTGGCAGGACCCCCGGCAGGAGAGTAGTCGGCGGGACCTCCAACGGGACAGGACATGGGGTTGGCAGGACCCCCGGCAGGAGAGTAGTCGGCGGGGCCTCCAACGGCACATGAGTAGGGGCTTGAGCGGGGACTCGAGAGAGGGCTCGAGAAGGAACTCGAGAGGTGACTGGAGAGGGGACTCGAGAGGGAACTCGAGAGGAGACTCGAGAGATGACTTGAGAGGAGACTTGAGAGGGATCTAGAAAGGGGACTCGAGAGGGAACTTGAGATGGGATGAGGGAAGGGACTAGAGAAGTGACTCGAGGAGGGACTTGAGAAAGGACTTGAGTAGGGACTTGAGAAGTGACTAGAGGTGGGACTGGAGAAGGGACTAGAGAAGGGACTAGGACAGCTGGGGCCAGAGCTAAGGCTGGAACCATGGCTGCTGGGGCCAGAACTAGGTCTGGAACCATGGCTGCTGGGGCCAGAACTGGGGCCGGAATGATGGCTGCTGGGGCCAGAACTGGGGCTGGAACCATGGCTGCTGGGGCCTGTACTGGGGCCGGAACTATGGCTGTGTGGGCCGGTTCTGTAGCCGGAACCATGACTCTTGGGGCTCGGATTGCTAGCCTGGACTTGCGACTCCTTCTCCTAGAAGCCGCCTGAAGGCTCCGTGGACCTCCAAAAGCCAGCCGAGTTCCAGAAAACGCCTCTTGGACAGGAGCAGGAACTGGGGCGGAAGCACTGGTTGACTCCAGACGGAACACACCGAGACGTTTATAGTCCGCAGGCTGGAAATCACACACCCAGATGAAGTTCAACATCCAGTCAGGTAAGAACTTCACCAAGTCTGGTTTCTCCATAGCCAACCGGTGCGCCTCTACCAGAGCGGCCTCCTTCTGCCGAACACTGGACGCTCCCCTCCACCAATCATAGCAGCCAGCCAAAGCAAAGGAAAAATGCTGTAATTCCACCTCAAATGGGTCATCTGCTGGGTCCATCTCTGGTCGGTGCTTTCTGTCACGGTTGAGTGAAGGAAGCAGGACCCAAGCGCAGATAACTCTGATAAACCTTTATTTCAAGGCTAATGGAATGAATACAGACAAAAACAGAACACTCACCGGTGAATTCCGTCACCAACAAAAGAAGCACCGACACTGAACACAGCACGAGACAAGACTAAATACAGGGAGGGATAATTACAAGACAGGTGAACACAATCGGCTAACGAGACACAGGTGAGGAGGGAGGAGAAAACACAAGAGCCACAGGTGAACACAATCGGCTAACGAGACACAGGTGAGGAGGGAGGAGAAAACACAAGAGCCACAGGTGAACACAATTAGCTAACGAGACACAGGTGAGGAGGGAGGAGAAAACACAGGGACACTAACGACAGGAGGAAAACATGACAGAGAACAGTGAAAACACCCAAACCAAGACAGAACTGTGACAAATGTACAGGATATTGCTATACTATTTCTCATGTTTTACTTCTACACATTAATATCTGATTTGTAAAACATCACAGACAGAAAGGCATGTCCGTAATTTAATGGTAAGCTATTGAAATTGTGATTCCATAGATGTGTCTAACATCACCCAAATCCCCTGACTATTCTCTCAACTCAGTATTTACATTATTATATTCAAAGAATCAGTAATATCTTTAAAAACAGCCCTTTTCTATCAGCTGTGCACCGTTATGGTGTAAATGTAACCTATCTACCAATTGGATCAAATATAAAAGTCAGCAGAATTAGTATTGATACTGCAAGGAGACGTATTTTGTGAAAAGAAATGCAAGATGTTGTTTAATGGCTGATATATTTATGATCCACGTCACATATTCAGTGTTGGCGGCATTTCTCCTGTTTGTCTAGAAGTCTTCTCATCAGGGCTCTATAAATAAAGAACCGTGTATTACAATGCCGTTATGTGATGACTTCCAAAGAGAAAAGCAAGAACACTCGGAATAAATTATTATTTTATTTAAAAAAAATGTTTTCGGATATCATATCGCATTAACATCATATCCCAACATGCATTGCGGCTAAAATATCGAATCGACGAGCTTCAAGCTGAGGATCTTGGGTAATCTGTTCAATGGGTTTGTGGTGTGTATCCTCGAAATGTCCCTTATAGGACTACGTCTGTTTCTGGTGACTTTATTTACGGCTAAAAAGAATAATAGATGAGAGTATAATCTACGTCATGTTACGGCCCCGCCCACTTTTGGGAAAACCAACGCTGTCATTTGAACAGCGATCAAGCCTGAAGCCACAGAGCTCTTCTGTTACTGTCCTTTGTTCTTAGAGGAAGTACAGAAACACGTAACTCTGGATTTGTTTTAATGTTTGAGGTGCAATAAACGACACAGCAGCTTTTTGGCATGTTAAAACTATTATTTTCTGCCTCGCTCATGAGAGTAGCAGCTGGAGAAATTACAGCCTCGCCTACTGATTTTAATTTAACCATATATCGAGCCCGATTCTCGACTTCAAATGCGTGCTCTAAAATGATATTTATAAATGACTATTATCATTATTATAAGCAAGACAATACATGGCAAAGATATGTAGAAAATAAACGTATTTAAGATACGTTCATAATAAACGTAACGTGGGAGAAAATATGCTTCTAGCTAAACGTAATTGAAAATGCAGTTTAGTTCTGTGGGAACGTAATTTTTAGGAGACAGGGTTGAAGGGAGAGGTTGTGTCCCTGGGAAATGGAAAATACATTAAAGGTCATTCTGTTGGTTGACATGGTATTCTTGGCAGGTCTGAGGAGTATTGGATTACATGTAACAGGATCACGTAATCAGAATACAAAACAGGTAACTGTATTCCCTCACAGTTACATAACAAAAATCTGATTACTGTTACATTTCTATAAACTGGGGATTACTAGCAGGATTACAATATTAGTAAAACAACTAAAACGAATGTATGTGTTTGTTGTAAACGGATCAGATTTGATTTCTTCTTTGTAAGCTAGCACTCCAACACATTGTACGTTAGGCTAAGGGGCGGGACATTTGTAGAGGCTGACCAATCACAACAGAGCAGGCCAGCTAGCCAATCAGAGCAGACTGGGCTCTGGTTTCAGACAGAGGGTGAAAAGAGGTGCTGCAGCACAGGCATTATGAGACATTAAAATTAACACAATAGGGCCCCTTTATAACTAACAGTAAATCCCTGCTTAGCCATCCTTATATTCATTTATAATAATAATTATTTAATGCCTACAAACTTGTTCTGAGTAACAATATCAACTCAGGACTTCAATGTGTACTGGAGTTATTTTTCTCTGTGATTTATCATTATCTTATAATGAGTTTGTGTTTATGAATACCTGGGTATGTTCATTCTCCATATGTCGGCCAGAGCTGCTCGATGTGAGCCACAACAAGCGTTTAGAGAAAGGCCAACCACAGCTGTGTTTTCTTTGTTGGTCCAATTATTTCCTAGCGACCACTTAGCATGTCACATTATGAGGGGCACACACACAGACACACACTGACCCACACACGGGCCCACACGGACACACACACACACAGACATGATTAAGATGATGGGAGAGGCCTTGTATATAGAAATGTCCACTTAGTGCATTCCATGTTTAAACAAAGTGGATGTTGAACTTTCACTTTCCTAGGTAAGAGTTTTTTTTACTGCCAATGACTTCATTCCCTCTGCCGGTGACAGAAGCTCACACACACATATTCGCAGACACACACATATTTTCAGACACACACTGTTGTTCAGTACCTTCCTGTGTGGGGTGGTTTGCTGCGTCATGGCCTTTGGGAAGCTGTGAGCTCCTTTCAGCTGCGTCTTCTCCCAAAGAGAAGCGAGTTTCTGGACACACTCATCCCTGGAGCACAGAGCGACACTGGACTTACTCTGGTCAAAAGAAAATGACAAAAACACAGAGGAAAGGTAGATAAAATGTTGGTAAAACATTTTATAACACATTTTGAGATTAAAAACATGTCAATTTAACGTCAGCTGTGGACAACAAACATTAGTTTTTTTTCTCCATCAGAAAACAGTGGAATACTTTTTGAATATTTATTTTAATGTTTGTGGAGAGAACAAAACTTTAGATTCATGACGGCTGAACTATCCCCAGTAAAGAAAGGAAAAAGAGAACAAGAGAACGAAAGAGGTTAAAAGACAGGGGGTGTTTCTCAATGTCGAGGAAGGCTGCTCCAGAGCCACTATTTCAAGCATACTACGTCATCGAGTGCCGCCAAAGGACTGTTCCAATGTCCAGCATACTTGGAATTCTACCGAGCCCGGCGCGAGAAATTTCGAGGCTGCACATGTGTAGACTCCGCGGTCTTAAAATCCCCACAATGCTTTGCGCACGAACCAATTTCCCCAAATCTGTGGTGGAAAATGTAAGGCGGGGCCTCTCATATGACGCACACCTGCACACTTGCTAGCCTGTTCCACTCTTTATTTTCCGAATGCCAGGAAGTATTCTTGCCTCGCTTCTGAAGCAAGTGACTCGGAAGACATGTGCTACCAAGCAAGCGTATTCGACATTGAGAAACACCCAGAGAGCTGGACATCAGAGAGATCAACAGAAGAAGACAGACAGGAAGTAAACATTAAAGGGAACAGCAGAAGAAGACAGACAGGAAGTAAACAATAAAGGGAACAGCAGAAGAAGACAGACAGGAAGTAAACACTAACAGGAACACGGTATGGACTCTGTAGTGTTTAAAGACTGGTAAAAGAAAAAGAAAATGTGAACAGACTTGGACAGTTACAGAAAACCTCGATCAGTGCTTCTGTCATTCTACGTTGTTGTCGCTGCAGTTCCAGCCGTTGGTACGCAGTGGAACAGACCATTCATAAAAGCCTATTTTCTCTTCACCTGCAGATGCAGCAGCATGATGTGAATCCAGAGATGAGGCTGTCTGCTGGTCATGTTGAAGCAGGACTTGGCATACAGACAGTAGTGGCCCTTGAGAGGACAGGAGAACGCCAGCTTGGCCACACATCCTCGATTTGAATCTATCACACACAAACACATATAAAACACACTTTAATGCATCTGGCATTAAAGTAAAACCAGAGTGAGTTAGATTTTCTCTGTCTCTTGCACATATGGACTTGTGTAACATTAGGAGCATACATTCATAGCATGCAAGGACACGGTGGCTCGTAACCATCACAAAACGTCTTCTCCACCACCACCACCTCCCACACACTGCCACCTCAAAGCTGGTTTCTGTGCTTCACATGGAAATAATCTGGTCATTTCAATCAAAATAAAACAATAGTCTTTTTTATGTGCCTTATTTTCGTAGTTCGTATTCATGTCATGTACACAGAGTTAAGTAGTCTTTTAGCTGTATGTCAAATAAGATGCTGTGCAGCATTTGGGTCTGATTTAACTGGTAAAACAGGTTCACGATTTCTTCGGTTTTAAAAGCAATAATTACACAATGTTGGTAATGCGTTAATTAGCTTCATGGTAAATAAAGCTATAGATGGATAACACTCAAAGCAAAGCATGTGATAGTTGTCCAACCCCCAAAAATACTGTTTGTAAAGGAAGAGAAGCTCTCTCCATGCTGACATGTTTTCATCTATAAGCTTTTGACACACAAAATAAACTCGTAAAACCTCGGACAAGACTGCGATGTTTTGTACGGATTGACCTGAGTTATGTTGAGCTGAGATGCTAAGATAACTGGCTGCTGGCTTTAGCCTTATGTATGCGTGGTATCAATCTTCTCCCTAAAGATCATATTTAAATAAATACAGTGTATTTTAGTTCTTGTCAGAAAACTGTAACAACTCTTGGCTATGCTGGATATCTTCTACATGCTTTAACAACAGTAAAGTAAAACTATACGAGCTCCAGGTGACTGAAGTGGTTCAAAGTGATAAAACTCCACCTTCATTTTCTTGCTATGATGGAAAACATAATTTCCTTTAAAATGCATGAACTGACCAACTTTATGATTACGCCAACAAGCGCTCCGTTCCCAACTGTTTGCGTCACTTTTTCTTTTTCAAACTTTAGTTTTTATTGAGTTAAAGGTGGGGTAGGTAAGTTTGAGAAACCGGCTCGAGTGCGCTAGAATTTGAAAATACACAACCGGAGAAAATCTGCGACTTCCTTATAGAGCCCCTCCTCCAACACACACGAACGCGCACATGAGCAATGAGGGCACGAGATAAGTTTGTGCCCCGATGGAAGGCTGACAGGCAGGTAGGCCATCCAGTTACTTTAGCCGGCTCAGATGATTGGTCGTGCTTTTTACAGCGCCACGGCTTCCATCGATGACATTTTTTTATGGATTTGTTGTCAAAGCACTTCAGATATTTATTGCTATCGGGATGTTGAGAGCCTTCCATGGCATATAACAAAAAGTGTATCTCGAGCCGGTTTCAGGTAGGCAAACTTACCTACCCCACCTTTAAGTTTGTACAAAAAGGAGAGACAAAACAGAAAAATCACATTGTACTTATGGCTTTCTTGGCTTATAACAATGTTGGTAACGATACGTACAAGATCGTAAAATAAAATACAAAGAAATAATATAAATATAAAAAAAAAAAAGAAGAAATTCAACAGTCATGGTCACAATTGATACACAGATATATTAAGTAGTCCCCTAAAGAGCATATGCATATGTCCTAGCCTTTTCCCACAGTGTCATAAACGATCAATTTCTTCCATTTACTCTCAAAGTGATTTACTCTCATTCTAAGTTGGCAAGTCATTTCTTCCATTATATAAACCTCTCTTATAATATCCATCCACTGGTCTTTCGTAGCTGGCTCAGCCTTACACCAATTTCTGGTTATTGCTTTCTTGCTTGTTGTTAACAGTATCTTAGTTATATATCTATCAGTACTAATCACGCATTCATTTATGTGTCCAAGGTATAAAATGGCGCATTCCTTGGGTATTGAATAACCCAGAATGTCTACAACAGTTGCATGAATATTTCCCCAAAAGGTATTTAGTTTATGGCATTCCCAAAAAACGTGTGTGTGATTTGCCTCTCTACTACCACATAACAGCATGTTTGTTGTGTACCGGTTTGTTTACTCTTAATTTTAGGAGTTATGAAGAATCTAGTGAGGTCTTTCCTCCCAAACTCTCTCCAGGTCCTTGAGCTTGTGGTGGTTTGTAGCGATTGGCACATGTTGAGCCATTCCTCTGTTGTCATTTCAATGCTAAGTTCCTTTTCCCATTTGTTCTTGATGTAGACAGAAGTAGCCCTACTATCTCTTATGTTTCTGTGTAGAGCTGAAGTTGCCTTGAGTCTGGTCTGATTGTATGTCCGTATCAATATATCACTCACTCCTTTATAAAATAGTCTCTCAATTGTAGATATCTAAAAAAGTCACTATTTTCCAATCCGTATTTCTCTTTCAAATCCACAAAACTCATCATACTTCCGTTCTTTGTTACTGTACACATCGCTGTGATCCCTTTTGTCTCCCACTTTTTAAAGTTTTGATCACCTAGGTTTGGTTTAAATCTATTGTCATAGGCAAACCAGCTCAATATCTTTACTTCCCTTTCTAGTTTGTCCTGTTTAATTAAGTCAAACCAAGTATTCAGAGTATGGAGACTTGTTGGATCAATCGAGTCCTGTTGTAGTGCCTTAAATGTTTCGACACTACCAATTAGAGACTGGATTGGGATGCCGGAAACCTTCATCTCAATGTCTTTCCACTTTGCACTATAAATAATAATAATAATAATAGATTTAATTTGTTAGCGCTTTTACAGGTGCTCAAAGACGCTTTACAGATATAGTGAAGGGAAAAGGAAGGAACAACAAATAAATATATAGTAAACAATCACACATTAAAAGCCAGATTGAAGAGGTGAGTTTTTGTAAGTTTTTTGAAGGTGGTGAGGTCAGTGCAGTCTCTGATGGGTTGGGGGAGTGAGTTCCAGAGGGAGGGGGCAGCGACGGAGAAGGCTCTGTCCCCCCAGGTCCGGTGATTGGTGCGGGTGGGGATGGATAGGAGGTTGGCATCTGATGAGCGGAGGCAGCGGGAAGGGGCGTGGTGGTGCAGCAAGTCTGTGAGGTAGGGGGGGGCCTGATTGTTGAGGGCTTTGTGGGTAATGAGGAGGACTTTGAAGTTGATTCTTTGACGGACGGGGAGCCAGTGGAGGTTCTGGAGGACGGGAGTGATGTGGTCTCGGGAGCGGGTGTGGGTGAGGAGGCGGGCAGCAGAGTTCTGGATATGTTGGAGTTTATTGATTAGGTTGGATGGTATGCCGTAGAGGATGCTATTGCAGTAGTCGAGTCGTGAAGTGATGAATGCATGAATCAGGGTTTCAGCAGCAGAGGAGGAGAGTGATGGGCGGAGACGGGCAATGTTTTTGAGGTGGAAAAAGGCGGTCCTGGTGATGTGATTTATGTGGTGGTTGAATTTGAGCTGACTGTCGAAGATGACTCCGAGGTTGCGGATGTGAGGGGGGGGAGATAGAGTGTGGCTGTCAATGGTGAAGTTGAAATTCTGGATGTCTTTGATACGGGATGGGGGGCCAATGATGATGATGTCTGATTTGGCACTGTTCAGTTGGAGATAGTTTGTTTGCATCCATGCTTTTATTTCTGAGAGACAGTTGGTGAGAGTGGAGTGTGTTGTGGGGGTGATGGTTTTTTGTTGAGATATAAAGTTGGATGTCATCGGCGTAGCAGTGAAATTGAAGGTTTGTGGCGACGAATTATTTTGCCAAGGGGGAGCATATAGAGGATGAAGAGGAGGGGGCCAAGCACCGAACCCTGGGGGACACCTTGGGACAGAGGAGCAGTGGAGGAGGTGCAGTTGTTGATGTTGATAAACTGATGTCTGTCGGTGAGGTAGGATTTCAGCCAGGAGAGTGCAGTGTCGGTGATGTTCAGTGATGATTCGAGGAGGGACAGCAGGATGGCGTGGTTGATGGTGTCGAATGCTGCGGTGAGGTCGAGGAGGATGAGGATGTTAAGGTTGCCAGAGTCAGAGGAGAGGAGGAGGTCGTTTGTGATTTTGAGAAGAGCTGTTTCGGTGCTGTGTTTTGATCGGAAACCGGATTGAAATGGCTCAAAGAGATCATTGGAGCTGAGGTGGGCTTTAAGTTGTGAGGCAACGACACGTTCAAGTATTTTGGACAGAAAGGGGAGATTTGAGATGGGCCGGAAGTTGGACATGATGTCAGGTGTGAGTCCAGGTCTTTTGAGAATGGGTGTGACAGCAGCCAGTTTGAGAGAGGGGGGGAACTGATCCAGATCTGAGGGAGGAGTTAATGATGGTGGCGATGAGTTGGGAGATGGCAGGGAGGCTCTCTTTAACAAATTTGGAGGGCATTGGGTCAAGTGTGCAGGTGGAGTTAATTCCAGTCATGAGGTCGGACAGTTGCATGGGGGTCACAGGGGAGAAGTGGGACAGGGGGTGTGAGGTGAAGGGGGGGGAGCCAGGAGGGAAGGTGGGGGGTGCTGATGAGGGTGTCAGATTGCTGTAAATGTTGCTGATTTTGGTTTGGAAAAACGAGAGGAAGGAGTTGCACTGTTCGGTGGTGAAGGATGAGGTGGCGTTGTCACAGGGTTTGAGAAGTTTGCTGATGGTGGAGAACAGACGCTTGGGGTTGCTGGAGCCAGACTGAATGAGTTGTGAGTAGTAATTAGACCGGGCTGCTTTGAGTGCGTTACTGTACTGCCGGAGATAGTCTTTGTAGATTTGAAGATGGACTGTTAGTGTGGTTTTCTTGTGTTGGCGTTCAAGTTGACGTTTCCTTGATTTCATTTGGCGGAGTTCGGGGGTATACCAGGGGGCGGAGTGTATGAAAGAGACATGTTTTGTTTTTGTGGGGGCCAGTTCATTGAGACAGAAGGAGAGGGTGCTGTTATAATAGTCCACAAGTTCAGATGGGTTTTCCGAAAGTGGGGAGGGGGAGACAGACATCTTGCAGGTAATGGAGGCAGTGATTGCTGAAGGTGAGATGGATTTGAGATTTCTGTAGGTTATTGTGCGTTTTTGCTTTTGGGCGGGGATGGGGATGTTGATGTCCATGATGATGGCCAGGTGATCAGAGATGTGAAGATTGAGGCTGGACAGATGGTGGATGGTGAGACCAGTGGAGCAGACCAAGTCCAGGATGTGACCACGGCTGTGTGTTGGGAAGTTGATGTGTTGAGAGAAGTTGCAGCAGTGAAGGGTTTCCTTAAATTCAGAGGCATATTTGCAGGTTGGGTCGTCAACATGAATGTTAAAATCACCTAAGAGGAGAACAGATGGGGATATAGCAGAAAGCTGAGTGAGAATGTCAGAGAGATCGGAGAGAAAGGAGGGGTTTGGCTTCGGGGGACGGTAGATGATGGCTGTGACCAGGGGAGTGGGACCAGAGAGTTTAAAGATCAGGTGTTCAAATGAAGAAACATCAGGGATGGGGATTATGGTAGCTTTTATTTCCTTTCTGATAATAGCAGCTATACCACCACCCCGCCCTTGTGGGCGAGGTTTGTGAATGTATGTGAATCCTGCTGGGGTGATTTGATTTAAAGAAAAATAGTCCAGGGGTTTTTGCCATGTTTCGGTCAGATACAGAAAGTCCAGGTTATTGTCTTTAATGAATTCATTCAGAATGTGGCTTTTATTGTGGATGGAGCGTGTGTTGAGCAGGGCTGCTCTGAGGTGGCGTTGCATTGGGGGGGGTTGTGTGGACCGGGGGAGTGGAAGGAGATTGGTCAGATTCACGTGTTGTTTGTTGTGATGGCGTAGTGTGGGCGTGTGACAGGACCGAATGGACGGGATGGAGTGTGGAGACGTGGAATGAAATAAAAACTTACGGCCAGAGCCTCTGTGTGAAGGACGGCGTTTTGCGGAGTATTTCATAATCCGCGAGGATGTCCATGCAGTCCGGACGCAGGCGGTTATTGAAGGAGCGGAGATCTGACAGGGAGTAGAGCGGCGGCATGATCCGGTGAAGTGGCGCTAGCACGGAGCTAGCTAATGCTGGGGACCCGGGCAGCAGAGACCAGGAGCCGGATGACCGTGGAAGAAGGAGCGGTGTGAGTCCAGATAAAATGAGAATTATAATCCACAGCATATCAGGAGAATAATTCCAGTGGTTTCCAGAGGAGAATCGTAGGAGGTGCTGACAGCCTGGTGCAGAGTGGGAGCCGGGTGACTAGCCTACTAGCTGGTTAGCTAGCTTGATAGCTAGCTTGATAGCCGCCGGCTGTAGGCGGCAGGGAGAGACGATGTCAGCGGGGAAGCCGGCTTATCGCAGCGGGATGGGAAGACCCACACGAGTCGCGGAGTTAGGGTGGAGTTAGGGTGGAGACAGAAATGTTAGCTCAGCAGACTTCAGGGAGCCGAGGAGCCTGCTAGGTCCGATAATGCTAGCGGGCTAGCGGGCTAGGGACCGGTGAGCAGGAAAAAGCCAGCAGGTAGGAGATGACAACACATTTATCTGTGTCGATTTGAGATAGAGATGCTGCTATTATTTGCTAATGACTGACGTTTAAAAAGTAGAGAGCCAGACAGGAGAGGTTCTGATCTGGACTAAATAACTATATTGGGCGGAGGGGCGGCGAACAAACAACGCCAGCACCCTCGGCGACCCGGGAAAAACTATAGTCCTTATCACACCACTTAGTTACTGAACCTAGTTGTGCTGCATAATAGTAGTCTTTCAGATTTGGTAGTGCCATACCCCCCTTTTCCTTGGCCAATTGTAATGTACAACATTTAATTCGCGGTTTCTTACCATTCCATATAAATCTAGAGATCATCTTATCCCAAATTTGAAACTTTTCTTTGGGAATTTTAATTGGAAGTGAATTGAAGAAATATAGCAGTCTAGGGAATAAGGTCATTTTAATTACTTCAATTCTTGAGCTTAGGTCTAGTGTCAAGGTTGTCCATCTCTTAATGTATTTTCCGATCTGTGAGTGGATCTTGTCATAATTTATTTTGTAGAGATGAGTCAGTTGTTTAGTTAGCGTCACCCCAAGATATCTTATAGATTTCGAGTCCCATTTTAATTGGAAGTTGCTCTTAATTTCTTGAGTGGGGGAATAGTTAAAGGCCAACATCTGTGTTTTATTAATATTCACCTTGTATCCTGAATGGTCACCATATATTTGAATAAGGTTCATCAGTTGGATAAAGCTGCTATTGGGGTTTTCGAGATATATTATAGTATCATCCGCAAATAGACTCACTATGTGTTTCTGTCCTTTAATCCTAATTCCCTGCAGCTCTTCACTTTGCCGTATAGCCTGTGCTAGAGGTTCAATGTATAGAGCGAAGAGGAGTGGGGACCAACAACATCCCTGACGGGTGCCTCTTTTTAATACTATTCTTTCTGTTAGACTACCATTCATTTTGATTCTAGCTGTGGGATTTTGATAGATAGTTTCAATGCATTTAATTGAGGCTTTATTTAATCCAAAGCGCTCTAGTACTAGATAGAGAAAGTTCCAGTTCACGCTATCAAAAGCCTTTTCAGCATCTAGACTTACCAAAAGAGCACTTGAGTTCATAATTTGCAGAGTCCTCCTAATGTTGTCTTGTATTTGACGGCCCACAATAAAACCAGTTTGATCTTCATCTATTAAATCAGTCATAAATGTCTCATATCTCTTCGCTATAATAGATGAATAAATCTTGTAGTCCACATTGAGAACAGATATGGGTCTGACGTTGCTACAGTATTCTGTGTCTTTCCCCTCTTTGGGAATAACAGAGATCATGGCCTCCTTCCACGAGGGTGGCAACCGCCCCTCTCTAAGAGTCCAGTTAAAACGTGATAACGGGAATGAGTTCTTCTTTAAAGGATCGGTACCACTCTGACGGGAAACCATCGCTTCCAGGGGATTTATTAGCCTTAGGTCTGGATATGGCTTTGGCTACTTCTTCTGGTGTTATAGGGGCTGTGAGATTGTTGTTTTGAATCTCTCCAATAGTTGGTCAATCAAGAGAGTTAAGAAATTGTTTCTTTGCTTCGTCATTAGATGAGGGAGGTTGAGCATATAGATTTTCATAGTAATCTTTGAATATGTTTTCTATTTCCATAGCATCATGCCTCAGTAGTCCTGAGCAAGGTCTAGTCTGTTGTTTCGCCTTGCCAGTAGCCTAGTAACCTTTGGGCCCGCCTCGTAGTAGTCCTGCTTTACAAATCTGAGTTTTTTCTCTACTTCTCCTCTCAGGATTGTGTCTATTTCCCCTTTAATGTTCTTTATTTCCTGAAGCAGTAGAGTCTTGTGAGAAGTTTGATATTTTATTTTAAGGTTTTTTAATTTTTCAACCAAATTAAGATAAGTGGTTCTTTTCAGTTTCTTTTGTTGTGCGGTGATAGATATTAATTTTCCACGCATTACGGCCTTTACGGTGTCCCATAGAATGGTCGGGCAAATGTCTTCAGTATGATTTTCCTCTATACATCTTTTAATTTCCATTCTTATCTGTTTGGTTATTGATTTGTTGTTCATTATGCCTACATTTAATCTCCAGGTAGTGTTTCTCTGTTTGCTATTCAAGTGTACATTCAGGTGAATTGCATTGTGATCTGAAATATCAGCCACCCCAATTTTACAGTCTGTAACCTTATGTAGATCCCAGTTATTCATTAATACATAATCAATTCTAGAGTGAGTGTTGTGTGTGCTGGAGTAGTGCGTATAATCTTTTTCCATCGGATGCAGTTCTCTCCATACATCAACCATCCCCTGTTCCTTCAAAAATGTGTTAATGAATTTAGCTATATGATTCTTATTTCTTTTTGTGCTTGTTGTGTCTATTTTATGATCCAGTATCACATTAAAATCACCTACACATATTACAGTGCCTTCTGATTCTGAAGCTATAGTTGAGAATAGGGATTCATAGAAATGTTTGGTACTCTCTGGAGGAGCGTATACGTGACCATTTCATTTTCTAACTTTCCTTGCACAATAATGTAACGTCCCTCTTTGTCTTTCATTTCCTTCAAGCATTCAAAATTAGTTGAGTTTTGTATTAATATCGCTACTCCTCTCTTGCGACTCTGTCTGTCTGTACTATGGAATGTGTTCCTATAGCCACATTTCTTTAGTTTCTCGTGTTCTTCAGAGATAGGTGTGTTTCCTGTAAAAAGATAATTTGGGCCTTTACTTTCCTCATTTTCAGAATGACCTTGTTTCTTTTAATTGGGTTGTTCAGCCCGTTTACATTCATTGACACCAGTGAGATATTATTACTCATAATATTTGTGTGGGGTAGTATACTCTCTTGTATGACATATCGTAACCATGACTACTAGTAGCTGCTCTGAGAACTGCAGCTCAACAAAAACAATGAAAAAAACAACAACAAAAAACAGAATAGTCGAATTTGAACTTCCAAAAAAAAAGGCGTTGGCCTGCCACGTTGCACTCGTGGGTTGAGGGGAATGCCCCATAGAGCATGGGGGCCCCTTCCTAGTAAGGTCTGGTCTATTCATCCAGTAACTCTTACACAACAACTTCATAACAGAACATATAGATGTAGCTTCCGATCAGTAACAGTTAAGAAGACCTTATCATTTAGGGTTTAAATTAGGGTGTGTCTGATGTTAATCACCTGTAGTGAAAATCAGCACTTTTGTCCTTTTGGATGTACTCACAGACATGTCCATTATTTCCTCTGAAACCCTTGTAACCTTTGTTTAGCTCGCACGGCCGTGTCCTCAGAGTTTCCAACCCGCTGCCACGGCAGTGTTTTCTGCAGTCGCTCCTCTATCCCCGGCGCGCTGCCCCGGGAAGTCTCTATCTGAATGCCCCTCCTGTTCAGCTCGTCTGCAGCCTCTTGTGCGCTCTCGTACGTCCTCGGGCCGGATTCCCAGTGGACTCTTAATCTAGATAAGGGTGTCTGGAAACGGATTCCTCTCTCCTTTAAGACTTTTTTATGGTGATGTATTCCTTTCTTTTCTGGAGTATTTCCGTGGCATAGTCATGGTCGAGAAACAGCGCCCGATCCTGGAATTTGATTCTTTTTTTCCAGGCTTCCTTAAGAACCATCTCCTTAGTTGTGTACTGGAGAAAGTTCACCACGATGGATCTTCGCGGTTTGTCGGAGGCCGGTCTCGGCATAAGGGATCGGTGCGCCCGCTGAATTTGCAGGTCACTTTCAGCCGGCAAGGAGAGCTCGGTTGTCAGGAGCCGCTCGATAAACTGCGTGGTGGAGGTGCCCTCCGCTCCCTCTGTCAGGCCAAAGATACGGATGTTGTTCCCTCTTGGTCAGTCAGCCTGTTTTGCAGTACTCTCTGCTGTTTCAGCGCTTGGGTAAGAGCCTCTTTTACATCCATGTCCCAATCTTGTATCTCGCTAACTCTCTGTTCGGCTAGCTCAATCCTCGTGGCTTGTGATGCTAGCTCCTTCGTTGTTTCAGTTAGCTTTTGGTTAATGCCTTTTTTATAGTCTTCTTCCCTCATTTCTTTTTTAATTTCTTCTTTAAAGGACACAAACTGTGATTTCAGCTCAGTTTTAAAGTTCTGAATCTCCTTTGCAATATCTTTTAGACCTGTACGCAGTGCACCCATTGCCTCAGTCTCCATGTGCTCGACATATAGGCTACCCTCTGTGTCCGTCATGTCTTCTCCGTCTGTATTTTCAGGTTGAATTGCTGAGTTTCTTACACTTTTTGGTCTCCGTTGTCTTCCTCCCCTTTTCATTTCTGTTTAACTGGTGTTTATTTATTTCTAATCTTCGTAATTTGGGGTGTTGATCGGGAGCTGGTCGTTTATGCTGCCATCTTGGGTTCGGTCCCCACCGGAAGTCCTTGCTTCACTTTTTAGTGTCCCCTGCTTTGTGTTCTGAGCTTCTGGCGGGGTTTCGTTTATGCATCGCTTTTAGTAAACACTTTGCATGTGTTGTGAATTTGGTAAATGTGTTTTGGCATAGTTGTGTTTTTATATTTGCATTGTCTTTGAAACTGCAGCGTGTTTCTCCTAATGGAAATGTTTTGGGCCGATGTAACATGTATGCCTTTGTCGGCCCCCATACAATATGAAGGTAACATCTTTAAACCTCCATGCATATAAACAGGCTTGGGGAATAACAGATAACATGTAACAGGATTACTTAATCAGGATACAAAAAAGAGGTTACCGTATTCCCTTACAGTTATATAAAAACAATCTGATTACTGGTACATTTCTAAAAACTTGGGAAGTACTAGCCGGATCACAATACATTTTAAAATAAAGAACCTATATGTTCATTAACATTTACAGGTAACTAGTAATTGTAACAGGACACATTTCTAAAGTAACCCTCCCAACCCTGTTGAACTACAGTGTGTCTGTTTGCCCTGCTTCACTCCCACGTGTGTGACATGTGTGTTTCCAAGAGTTTGTTTATGTGCTCGATTGTGGGTGACGCTGTATATTGTTCTGTGTCACTGTGTGTTTGTAGATGTGCATATCCACTCTTCCGTGTAATCCCCCTCTCTTGAGATGGGGGTTCTGCAGGTCAGCAGCATGATGACATCATCCAGCTGAGACCACCTGTGACATCATATCCTCAGCGCCTAGGGGCTTGATTCTCATTAAGCACTTAGCAATAATTATGTATGGTGTAATTAATGTGTGCGTACATGTGCAACGGATGTATGTTTACATTTCTTTTCAGATGTAATCAATTAACCAGAGGCAAAGGAGGAGTTTGTTATTTTTTGTCTAGTTTCCTTTTGTGCATACGTGTGTGTGTGTGTGTGTGTGTGTGTGCGTGTGTGTGTTGTGTGTGTGTGTTGTGTGTGTGTGTGTGTGTATTTGACTCCTGGCTGCCTCTTAGTTAAAATGACATGCAGGCCAAAGGGCTGAGCAAAAACATCCCCTCCAGTCAATAAAAATATCATTATCTCTTATGGTGTGTGTGTGTGTGTGTGTGTGTGTGTGTGTGTGTGTGTGTGTGTGTGTGTGTGTGTGTGTGTGTGTGTGTGTGTGTGTGTGTGTGTGTGTGTGTGTGTGTGTGTGTGTGTGTGTCTGTCAGTGTCAGCTTTGTCTGTTTCCTAATATGTTCAAAAGACTATAGCCTCTGTCTGAAACCGGAGCCCAGTCTGCTCTGATTGGTTAGCTGGCCGGCTCTGCTGTGAGGAGTCAACTGCTTAACCTATCATGTACAATGTGTTGAAGCGCTAGCCAATAAAAGCGCGAGTGTTCCATAGTGATGTCACTATGTTCTGGAAGTAAAGAAAGGAGTTCAATGGAGGCGTTTCAGGGGGGGGGGGGGGTGTGTGTGGGAGAGAAACTCCCTATTGAGGGAACACAGGGATTTTAGTCTTTACAATCCATGCATGAAAACCTCTATTATATAAAGGGAAAATTAAGCATATTAAGGCCTCTTTAAACGCATATGTCATGCTGGAGCTGGAGTTGGTAGTCGATAATTTAGGAGTATGATTTATATCCCATTGAGCTCAGAGTTACCATTCCAGGAGGGGCTGTATCAAGTTTGAGTTCATATGGGAAATAACATGACAGTTAAGTAATAATTTAAGCAAAGCAAATCAAATTGAACATTTGAAAATACGCAGAAATTGTACGGCATGAATGAAAAATAAAATATGTAGTCCCTGAATTTCAGAAGATTGAGAGAGGAAATGTGAAAATGAATTACAACATTTTTAGAAAGTAGATTCGATTAGTTTTGAGACGTAAGAGGTTTCTCATTTCATTGTTTTTACATGGACCGCTTGACCTGCTGTTTCTACTCGGCACACACTGCAGGAAATACAGCATTAAAGCAGGCGAGCACACTCACAAAACACCACCCATAAATAAATGTACTTCATGTCATGCATACTACACAGTGCATACCATTCAGCTGTTTCTACTTAAACATGAGTGTGTATAGATGAAACTGAATTCAATAACCCTGCCCACTTCAAAACAATTCTCTGCTTCTTTACCTTGATTCATTTTACCATTAACAAATTAGCTCTGTGACGTTTGCCCAATAGAGTTTGGCTCATATTATTTATATAATAGTATGTTATTTATCTTTAGATTCAGAACAAGTCTTGCAATATTCTACATTTTTCCCATTACATGAAAAGATCCCAAACCAACAATAACTTGATCCCACTGACCCCAATAAGACGTTGAGACTGCATTTTAAAAAATTACATTATTAGACAGCCTATCTATTTTACACTTTGCATTGACTTGTTGTGTCGGTTAGTGTGTACTATAATTACTTAAGTGTAAGTAACAGTTTTTACTTGCATAGTAGTTCACCATTACTTGCCAAAACAAGTTTGTTATGCTTTTGAATAAGCAGATAGCTTACACACCTTCCGGCGCAGACTGAAAACTCATCTCTTTCGACTCCACTTCGAGCGATAGAATTACTAACAAAGCACTTATATACTAATATAGGACTGGCTTATCTATAGCCAGTTGAGTAGCACTTGAAATGTTTGGCTCTATGATACCTGATGTACTTATATGATTCTGTTTTCTTCAAGGCTGTGTCTTCCTGGTCGATTGTACTTATTGTAAGTCGCTTTGGATAAAAGCGTCAGTCAAAAGCAATGTAATGGAATGTAATGAATGAACTGCTATTAAGTTTGAGATGATGGGAATTGTTGGCATTGTTTGGAGCTGTGATTAGCTTCGGGTTAAATGAGAGCGGCCGGTTAGAAGTTAGCTAAAGTTAGCCAGCTAGCTTGTTAGATAGGTAGCTTATGTAAGCTAGCTTGTAAAGTAGCTAAAGTTAACTAACCAGTTAAATAGCTAATGTTCGTTTTCCAACTAGATTGATAGCTAATGTTTGCTAGCAAGCTTGTTAGATAGATAGTAAATGTTGACTTGTTAGCCTATTAGATAGTGAACGTACGCTAGTTAGCTAGATAGCTGACGTTAGCTAGATAGCTGACGTCACCTCGCTAAAGAGCACACTCACAGGTTAATTGAGATTTGTTTTAATATATTTCCTAACTGTGGAGCTCAACAGAAAAAATCCTATGATCACATCTTCTGGGCTGATAACTGGAAACAGAAAGTCGAAGATAGAAAGTTACATTTAAAAAGGTGTCAGTCCAGAGAGGATAACTCTATATAAGGACTCTGACTATTATTTGGGTTAAAGGAATACAAATACACCTATATGAACTTTGGAAGCGATTAAATTAATGATCAGCACATGCAATAGTAAAATAAAGATACTGCTTCAATAGAAATAAATCCCTGCGCGCTGCGGGCTCAACGTACTGTATAAAGCAGGGGTCGGCAACCTTTTTGATATGAAGTGCCATTTAAACATTTTTTTTTGTATTTTGTGAAACAGAAGAACAGCTAAATAAATGCAACGGCCTCCCAAGAAGAGCTCGCCTCTCTCCAGTCATTTAAGCTAAAGTGGGGTATTGAACCTGAAGCTTGTTGCTTCTGCCCTCCTCGACTACAGTCTGGGAGCCGACAGGAAAGTTCAACACACAGATGACCAGTCCGCCCCTTTGTAGCATATTATTTCAATGAGAGATGAGCAGATTGCCACTGGGCTTTCAACTAAATACACAGCCACGCAAAAACTGCGGCATTTGTACAGCTCCTTATGGGTACTGCAATTAGTGAAGTGCTTTCCTCTGTGGTGAAACGATCAGCACCACGGAGGAAAGCGGCAGAAAGTCACCTGGAGTTAAAGAGAGCGGGGCTGCGCTGCGTGCATGGCTTCCTTCTGCGGGTAACGGGGAGACGCGCTCTGGCGGCAGCCTCGTTCAGGATCCGAAAATACAATTTAAATATTTTTGCACACTTATTTCACTTATTCCTAGTGTGCCACTGGTTGCGGTGCCGCGTGCCAATGCTGGCACGCGTGCCAGGGGTTGCCGACCCCTGGTATAAAGGATGAAGAGAGAGGGGAAGACGAGGTGTATTCGTACCACATCATTAATTAAGCCCAGGTCTGACTGTAATCTCCTTCAGGTTCAGCAGGTTACACAAACCTTCCCCCTGCCTCTCTCTGTAGACCACACTTATCTCCACCATCTACTGCAATAACACAGTCATTAAATCATATCTCAAAGAAATCTGCTTGTGTTACCTTCTATCACACACTGCTCAGGAATGGGGATCTGCTGCAAGATGTCTCTGCAGAAGTCGCTGATCGCCTCCATATTGTCTCTTAGATGGATGAAGAGTCTGTCAGTTTCCTCCTCCTCGTTCTCCTTATTTTTCTCATTGCTTTGACAGTTCTCCACCTCTTTCACATCAGGGATGAGCGTCGAGCTGTCCTCCCTCAGTTTGCTCTCAGCAGGCGGTGCTTCCTGGTTTTCTAAGAGTGAATTCACGTTTGTTTGTGAGAAGATGCAGTCTGCACTCGGCTCCAGGCCCTCGGCGTCCTCTCCGGTGTCGGAGGTGATGGAGCGCGAGCGCACAGCATGCAGGGCCAGGCTCTTTGACCTGAGAGGAAAAAAACAGGACATTTAAACTATCAACTACAGTGGCGAGCTTTGACTTTTATACCTAGGCAATTATACGGTCATTTGACATTACTCTCTTGTTCAGTTACTGTAGCGGGCCCTCTGTGAATTTACAGCAGGACCACCAATCACCTCCTCTCTTCCCAGTAACTCGCAGAGACAAGCTTCTTTCATTTAACCCTTCACATTCAAACAGAAACTGAATAGGCAGATTCAAAGGATTTATTTCTTTGGAAATGTTATTCTAAATACAATTAAATCAAGTTATTTTAGTAAAACTAATGAAAAATCTAAATAAAAAATATTTTAAATATATATATTAGAGAGGGCCTAGGTTCGCCACTGATCAACTAAATTAAAAGTCTATGAAAGTTGACGATAATTTAGTAAAGCTAAGAAAACCATATAAAACAGTAAAATGCCTGGATTAGCTTTACTTTGTTAAAGATACTGATCTTTTGTAAACAGTGTGTGCCTTTCTTACATAAGGTAGATTGTAAGGTAGCAACCTTAGCTGATAGACACTAGTTGAGGTTAGTAGGTACATTTTTAGATACTTTAAATTGAGCATGGCAGGCAAATTACTCACCTACATACAAACCATAGACTAACTGTAATACCTCCCGAACCGTAACCAATTTAAGAATAATAAATAAAATAAATAGGGCAATAATAATTTACAAGTAATTAAATAATAGACATTCTACAAAGGCTGAATTAAAAAATAAATAAATAATAATAATATAGTTACATAAATAAAATAATGTAATGAATTGTATACGTTTATATATTTAGTTTAATTAAGTTTAAAGTAAAAATAAAATTGTAGGCTTGGCCATATTTCCATTTGACCAGGTTACCCAGTGACAGTGA
Organism: Harpagifer antarcticus; assembly: GCA_902827135.1. Classification (NCBI taxonomy): domain Eukaryota; kingdom Metazoa; phylum Chordata; class Actinopteri; order Perciformes; family Harpagiferidae; genus Harpagifer; species Harpagifer antarcticus. The sequence continues at coordinate 148,148 of CADEHL010001199.1, read as the reverse complement.
TAAAAATACTTTCCTTCACTCAAGATATAAGTATATTACGGGCTGTAAAGCTACGTATTAACCGACCTGTTGAATCTCATTTCTCGGCGCTCCTCCCTGACGGCCTGGCTCAGGCTGTAGCGTCGCTGCGGGGCGGGAGAGTCCTCCGCCTCCTCCTCTCCCACCTCCTCCCCCATCTTATCCTCAAAGGCCTGGATCTTCAGCTGCAGCCGCTGCTCTGACCCCCGTCCTCCCCCTGCAAGAGAGGCAAAGGGAGACATCTCGTCCAGCCTGTAAAACACACACACAGAGACTATAAGGCGAAGGGTTGCATGTGTTGGGCACGTGAGAACAGACACATTTGGATGGACTTCAGTAGCCTTATTATTCACCTCTCCCCCCTTTTCTCCCCTTCTGGCCCTCTCACGGTGACTGGCTCTATTCCTGGGTCTCTCACCCCATGCGTCCCCCTTTTCCTGGCAAAATCTCACCTCTTTGGCTTTGTTTTTCCCCCTATCCTTTCTTTCTCTCCCAAACCAAACAAATGATTCCCTCTTGCACGGTGTGTTGCAATTTCCCCCCCTTTATCACTTCATTAAACACTTCACTTGTTTTCTGAAAGGGGAATTCCAACTGCCTACGTTTGTTGTTTTTCCTCCCTCTTCACCCCCCTGCTCTTTCCCTAATAAACCATCCTGCTTCTCTCGACCGCTCTATCGTTTTTCCAGAAGACCCCAAGCAAAGTCTCTGGAAGCCTCCAATCACGCACATCATGTTCTCGTTTCGGGTAATGCTTCACGTGTCGTTCCCACACTGCAGCCAGATGAATCCCACTAAACTTATGAACATTAACACACACACACATTCAGATGTTGAGCATGCACACTGCTTTTAAAGCACTTTTTATAACTTCCATTTGTTGTAAATATGGCAGTAACTAAATACATGTGTTGGCTCAGTATGTGTATCCTCTTGGCTTTGTGCAACTTTCGACTACTCTCTGTGGCATGCTGATAAACACAGCACTTTAGTTTCAAATAGGAATCAGTGTTGAAATATATTTTGTTAAACTTGTGTTACTGTCATGATTGATCCAGATTCAATTGTACAGCAGGCGTACTTAGATTTTTGTTTTGAATTCACAAATTCAGCTATTTGAGCGTGCCCAGAAATCCATACATACAACAAATTGGGATAATTTATTAGTCGCTTTCTTGACTTGTTAGAAGAGAAGATGATTACCTCTCTAATGCCTGTAGGTTACATTACATTACATTGCATTTAGCTGACGCTTTTAGCTGACGCTTTTATCCAAAGCGACTTACAATAAGTGCGTTCGATCAACAAAATACAAACTTGAAGAAAACAGAATCATATAAGTACATCAGGTTACATCTGGAGCTACAGCAAGCTTTCTTTATTGAAGCATTTAAAGAGGCCTTTGGGGTTTCCCTTCTCCTGTAGTGTGTTGTATAGGTTTCTGTGCATGTAAATGGTCTGTAAACACTAAAATCCCCCCCCTGCCTGAAACGCCTCCATAGAGTGCCACAGTGACGCGTCCTAAAACCCGGAAGCAAGTTAGCAAAATAGCTCGAAATAAGGTCTGTGGTTGACACAAATTGAAGAGACAAAAATGATAAAAGTAGGGTAGACATGTGGATATTATCCAGCTGAACAAAACATGATCTGTCTCTTCAATTTGTGTCAACCGCAGACCTTATTTCGAGCTATTTTCCAAAATCCTATGGAGAAATTGCATTGGTTTTTATCGAAGGAACCAGAAGGAGTTTACTTCCAGGTTTTAGGACGCGTCACTGTGGCTCTCTATTGGACTCCTTTGTTTACTTCTGGAACATAGTGACATCTCTATGTAACACTTGCATTTCTATTGACTAGTGCTCCAACACATTGCACGTGTTAGGCTAAGGGGCTGGACATGCCAAAGTGGTTGACCAATCACATCAGAGCCGGCCAGCTAACCAATCAGAGCAGACTGGGCTCTGGTTTCAGACAGAGGGTGAATAGAGGTGCTGCAGCACAGGCAGTATGAGAAAACTAAAGAGCTTTCTGAACATTAAAGCATCTAAACATGTCACAGTAGAGACATAAAATACTAATATGAACCTGAAAATGAGCAGAATATGTCCTCTTTAAGACCTGAGCACTTCTCCCACCACTGCCTGTGAATGTGCGTGACTAACCTGCAGTGCGTGGCCGTGCTCTCCTCCAGTCTCCTCCCCAGCAGGCGAGCTATAGCGGTGAAGGAGTTGCTCATCCTGTAGATGTCTTTCCCGCAGCCGCCCAGTAAACACGGGTAGCGGTCTGTCAGCGCTCTGATCTCCAGCAGCAGTGTGTGGTGAAAGCTGTGGTCCATGCTGCCCAGACAGGACACCAGGTACACCAACGAGCCATGAGCGTGAGCCTGGAGAGAGGAGGCAGCACAGGGAGGAAGTAATAAAAGTAAAAAATATAGCTAAAATACAACATCCAATTTATGTGTAATGTGAATGTTTAAAACAATTAAATCAACTAAAACAAAATATAATAAAAATAAAGAATCCCTGGAGGATGGTCAAGGCAATAAAACAAATAAAATACAGTACCATAAAACTAAATATAAGACCCAGGAGATTGTTCAATGCAAGCCTGAGCCAGCCCTAATAATAAAGCTTTGTTTGTCCACGACTAAAACTATACAAAGATATGAGAAAATCTCTAAAGAATAAAAAGGAGTTTTATGGTTTAGTGTTTATTTCTATTGTTGTGAGTTGCTTCTGAGTGTACTGAACATGACTACAAATGAGGCAAGCTTTAAAAGTATTGTTTCACTACATGTCTTTTCGTGAAAGAGAAATGCATTTTATCTAATTTGCTACACATCATTTTTTTTACTTTCAAGCCGTATTGGGGTGTGTTTGTGAAGTCTTTTGTTTCTAAATCTTGACAAACAATTATAACTACAAACACATGCTCTCTGCAAGAAAATATAGGGAGGCTGTGGCTCAGTGGATAGTGGGCTGAACTTAATGTGCTGCACCTTGAATCAGGGGGTAGCAAGTTCGAGTCCCACTACAGTCAGCATGTCGTTGTGTCCCTGAGACACTTCACCCCAAATTGCTCCTGTGGGGATTGCCCACAGTACTGAATGTATGTAAGTCGCATTGGATAAAAGCGTCTAACAAGTGACATGTAATGTAAAAAATATGAACTTCTTATTTTTCCACAATGCTCCCCATTACTTTTCCATACAGAACATTTCAACATCCTCAAAACGCTTTTTGTTCTAGGAGTATTCAATATGCTCACTTTCGACACAGAAAAACACTTTGCTAGGTTTAACCGACTAATCTGTGGTATTTCTTAAGGAAGGCGCAAACTTTTCTTTATTATTTTCAACAATTTAAAGGTTTTTCTGTCGAATGCAAAGCTACAGTGCAACAAACTATACTTAAAGGTCGGGTCGGGTAGGGTAGGGTAGGTAAGAATGGAGAAACCAGCTCGAGTGCGCTAGAATTTGAAAGTACGCAGCCGAAAAGAATCTGCCCCTTCCTTCAGACGTCCTTACAGAGCCCCTCCTCCAACACTCACGAACGCGCAAAAAGTGTTTCTGAAGTGAATTACCTACCCCACCTTTAAGACATAAAAGGAAATACAAGATAAACAGAAAACAAGGAATGCACAGTGATAAATGTTTAGGCCTAACAAGTTATGCTTATAATGCATACAGTTACATTTATTCAAAATATTATCATACAAACATACTATTTGGGATTCATGTTTAATTCCAACCTTTGTAATGCACAATGTATTTGTCTCTGTTGTCCAGGTTTATAAAGCCCACATAAACAACACCATAAGAACACATGGGGTGAAGTATCGAGATGTCTCATAGAAGTCGGCTGTATATGTAATTAATGACGTCTCCCAGTTGCAGTCTCTTTGTGTATATGTATATTGTAAATCAACAGGTAAAGCAGATTGATAATAATAAAAGCAATAATAATTAATAATAATGATAATTATTGCAGATTATAAATTATAAATAAATCATTTAGGGACAAGGGGGTGAGATTAAATAAATTATACTCCTTCTCACTCCTTTTCGAACACTAGATGTGGCACTGTTTATGTTGCTAATGCTGTTGTTGTTGTTGTTGTAAATGTCATTTTTTTGTTTTGATTTCTCTTACATGACTATGCACTGCAACATTTGTTTTGTAATTATTTATTTTACTGGTTCGAAATGAAATGTATCAATCAAATCCAAATCTTTTCCTAAATCCTGATGAATCCTCCTTCACTTGTTTCCTTAACCCCAACACGCTTTTGCCCTCGAGTTAAGGAACAGTGGTTTGGAAAAGACATAGGACTTGATTTCGACCACTGAGTGACGAAGGGCCCGAAAGACAGACGGAGAAAGCCTGTGCTTACAGAGATCAATCACTGGTATTAATGGAAGAGAAGAATGCAGATACTGCACAGTGTGGGAATGTTTTACAAGCATTCTCAGTAGGGTGCCATTTGAACACTAGCTCAAACTACTAGAAAAAGTAAAACCATAGCAAAATGCTAATAGGTATTTAGGAGTTTGTTAACCTGCAGTTCAAAATGCTTTACTGGGATTTGCAATACTTCTGCACACAGTTAAAGGTGGGGTATGTAATTCACTTCAGATACACTTTTTGTTATATTCCATGGAATGCTCTTAACATGCCGATAGCAATGAATACATGAAATGCTTTGACAATAAATACATAAAAAAATTCATCTGTGGAAGCCGTGGCGCTGTAAAAAGCACGACCAATCATTTTAGTCAAATTTATCTCGTGCCCTCATTGGTCATGTGCGCGTCCGTGTGTGGTGGAGGAGGGGCTCTCCACCACACTCGGTTACGTACTTTCAAATTCTAGCGCACTCGAGCTGGTTTCTCCATTCTTACCTACCCTACCTTTAATGCTTTGATTGTGTTTTCAAGGAATCGTTTCTATACTTCCAAACATTACAACATCAGCACAAATGGCAAGATTTAGTGTTTAAAAGTGAGACAGTTCACAGAAATGCTAATGAAAGCCAGCTTGGTCAAATTAAGCCTTAATCGTCACACTTACACTATTTAATTATCTGGAAAAAGCACTTGGCTAACATTTGATGTCCTAAACACGTAACTGTTTTTTCTTGCACAATAACAGGAAGTTTAAAAGAACCAAGAACTGTTGTTTTTAATAATGACGTTTAATAATGTCCAAATAATTATCGTTGAGTAACAGATATTCCAAGAAAGTGCAAAATCTGACCGGATGGATACGGATCTGGAAAGATGAATCAGTTATTTCCGTCTCATGTGTACACAAAGACACACTTTGGCCCGTTCACTTCCATCACTTCATTATCATTACTGCATCGACACAGGAAGCCAATCTTTTGTTAAATCACTTCCCTTAAGCGATGCATGATACTGAGTTTTTTTAAGAGTTAAGAGAAAAGAAAACACAGCAACGGTCCAGAATGAGGCCAAATCACCAACCTGCTTTATTTTATTGCTAACATTGATATCTGCTTCCTTTGGAGCTGCAGTCTGGCACACTGACAATCCCCATGGAGCTACTGCTGTGTGTTTCGTTCGGGTAAATGATTCCTCTCTTGATATTTCTCTATCTGAACGGAGTAACTTAAGATCTGGAGCAAAATGTTGTACATCAAAAGTGATATTCCCGTAGTACAACAACATCACACTTTCCTTATCAAAACTAAATGTTGAATCTGACTTGAGTACTTTAATACCACATGGCAATAAGAAAGAGTCATTAGATTTGATTAATGACTGACTGAAGGGTTACTTTTACCAGTTAAAACATGTAATGAGGAACCTAATTGAGAGTGAAAACCATAAAGCAGATTCAGTTTACAAAGAAAAAATACAATCTGATCCTTTTACAACAAACACTATATCAGGGGTGTCAAGCTCAAGGCCCGGGGGCTTCATTTGATGTGGCCCCACAAGAGCTTGCAAAGAATATAATATGTTTATTATACGGTTACATGCCGATTTAGAGAAGCACGTTGCCCATAAACTACATGTCCCACAATGCATCTCAAATATGCATTTTTTCTTAGAATTTGCCTTTTTCTCCGAATCTGACTTACTTTTCAAAATGTAATTCTTTTTCAAAATGTCACTTATTTCTTTTTAATTTGGCTTTTCTTTTTAAAATTATTTTCTGACATTCTCACTGAAGAGACTTGCAATTATTGGCCCTAGACTTCTGCTTTCAGACGTAGTTAATTGTGAAGTTATTACCCTATCAGATAATCATCCAATGCAGGGGCAATAATGTAATATAATACATTATTTTTTTTTTCATTTAGGTGACGCTTTTATCCAAAGCGACTTACAATTACCAATTACAGGGACATTCTCCCTGGAGTAACTAAGGACTAAGTGTCTTACTCAAGGGCACACTAGTGGTGGTGTTCCTGGCGGGATTTGAACTAACAACCTTCCGATCCTCAGCCCACCTCACTATCCATTAGACCACCACTATAAATCATCAGTGTTTGACATTTATATATGTATTTTTATATAGTCTTATATATAAAACCGACCCTTTGAGTGATGCTAATGTGGCCCGAGATGAAATTGAGTTTGACACCCCTGCACTATATGCTCTTTTGAGTTTTTTACTAACATCAACAACCCTGCTTATAATCCACCAATTGTTAGCCATGTAACTTTTTTGTATCCTGATTACGTTATCGCAACATGTAATCTATTACTCCCCAAGCCTGTTCATAATGTATATTCTACTATTACAACTTCTGTCTCGACAGTAAAATGTTTTACTCAAAGTTACATTGGTGAGTTATACCTTATTTTGTGTTCAAAAGTAATGTTTTTGCAGGAGTTCGATTATGATCTTGGTCAGCAGCATCTTTTGAAATCCCCTGCAGACTGAATATCCTGTTCCTCCTCTCTGCCAGTCGTTCCCAAACTTTCTGGCTTGTATTTTCAACCCCTTGCCAAGTCTTACATTTGTATGAGTTATGAGCAGAGAGAGTTATGTGTTACCTTCTCGACTTGTTATTTTGAAAAGGTTAAAGAGGCTAAAGAGGTTAAACTAATAATTATGTAGATATATATCTTGGACGCTCTATTCTTTAAACATAATTATTAAATATATGATTTGTTACTTAATTTAAAGGCTTTTGACTGCCAAAAATATGGAGAGCCCATACTTTGTTTCTGTTAGTGTTTACTTCCTGTCTGTCTTCTTCTGTTGATTTCTCTGACGTTCAGCCCTCTGTCTTTTAACCTCGCTACTTTCTGTGGATTGATATAGTATATGATATAGTATATGTTGTGGAATATTTTCCAAGGCCCATAACTTTGACCCAGTTTATCAGTTCAAACTGTCCTGACTGAGCACACGCACCTCGTAACCTTGGCTGCTGTGCTCTCAGTGTTCTGTCTCCCTGTTCCTGCCTGTTGGCGTCAGCTGATAGAGGTGTTATGATTCTATGTTCCTGCCTGTTGACGTGCAGCATGTTGATGATGCTCTCAGAACTAGCTAAATACAGGGGTCTGAGGTAGAGTTCTTTAGAATTGACGTGGCAACTCTCCCGTGCAGTCTCACCGTGACTGATGTGACTTGTGATGTGAATCTCTCCGGCCGAAACTCCAAATAAATCATCAGTGTTTGACATCATATGTATATGTGTATAGCATATAGTCCCTTGATCAGAGCGGCCTCCTTAGCAACGGTCTGTGCTCCTTAGTAGCGGTCTGTTAGCAAGTATTACACATTTTTGGAAGGTTCAAATTGACCAATCAGAATGGAGTATTCAACTAAGCCATGTAATAATGAAAAAACAAGACCACCACAAACTACAGCTTTAAAAATTACCATAGAATTCAATCGATTTCTGAAACAGTATTAATTCAAAATAAAAAGGAAATCTTATGATCTTGTACTTTGTTTAACTTTTTGATATATGCTAATCTAACACAAAATCCTGCATTTTTTTTAGACTAACTCTCTCTTTAGGGGGTAAAGGAAGCCAGAAAGAGTGTTGTGCAATCCTGATACAATCAAGTTCAAATGTGTATGTGTGTGTGTGTGTGTGTGTGTGTGTGTGTGTGTGTGTGTGTGTGTGTGTGTGTGTGTGTGTGTGTGGCACAACACAAGAATCCACAGGAGGTTCTCTCCACTGCCATCACCAGGAGGCCTTTGCGGAGGCATTTCCCAGAAAAAACACAGCTTATTTTCCAAATGGTTCCAACGTGAAGAAAGACAGGACACTGAGGCAATGGCATAACCAACTGTATGTGTGTGTGTGCGTGTGTGTGTGTGTGCGTGCGTGCGTGCGTGCGTGCGTGTGTGTGTGTTGGTTGGCAGGTCATTCACCAGGACTATTGAGGAGAAAAAGTTGCCCCGGAGTAATACAAAAAAACTTCTGTTATGGTTTCCAGCTCCATTATATGTGTGTTTGTGACAGTCATGCCATGTTTCCCCCTTTTCGTAAATGTTCACATGATTGTCTTCAAACTGCCTTAAATGGACCCCGAGGACAAGAGAAGTGGGGGCCCCTCACTCTGTCCTGTACTGACTGAGTGACTGTAGTGTGTGACTTTGTGAGACCTGTTACACAAGTGGACAGTTAGGTGTTGCTTAATACGTCTGCGCAACAGAAGATGACACAACTATCTCATGTACTATATACTTATTTATAACATGAGTTAGTTGAATAGTCGATTCTTATTGGTCAATTTGGACATTTCAGAGGTTGTTAATTCTCACTCATAGACCGTTGCTAAGGAGAACATACCGTTGCTAAGGAGGATCAAGGGACTATGCTCATTCATATCAATAACGCAGGAAGACGTGCGGTAAATTAAGAACCAGCTGTGGAAACAAACTTTATTTTGTATCCATCACAAAATGCATCCATCACGCTGCAGCGATCCCACCTCACATCTCGCTCCCACTAATTAATCTGTAATTAGCAGCTTTTTACAACAGCCAATCACAGCCAGTTAACGGCTGAATAAACAGCACTTTCTACGTCAAAAGGAGTGACATTAAAGGCAAATGAAAAGCCAACACTGCAGGGCAGCCAAGTGTTAAACTCACGGTGTTGGCCAACATGAGGCTCATGGGACCGATCCAGGCCACAGTCGAGGCAGAGGAGTCCAGTTAAGGTTGTCCCTTCTTGTAATGATCACTAATAAAAGTATCTTTCTTGCTTTTTATGTTCCTTTAAAGTGTGTCATGATTGCACAATAAGGCTCCAACAGTTACTCTTGAACTATTCGTTAAATGTAGATGTTTCTCCCCCCACCAGACCAGCAGCTTGTTATGTTTCTTCTTCTTCCCTATTCAGCTACAGAGAGACAGAAATGTCCTGAGGAGTGTGCCCGGCCTGTCTGGTGGGTCAGTGTGTGTTTTACACTTGGCAGGACAACAGAGAACAAGTCATGTGAGCGTGCAGCCTGTTCCTCCCTCCTCGTTGCAATAATCACTCCTGCCTGTTTCAGAGTGTGTGAATACTTACCGCTAGGCAAACTTAAAGAGCAATAAAAGCATTCATTCAAAAAGTAAGTATTTGGGAGCCTGTCTCTGTTGCAGCGACAAGACTGGAACAGTTAAAGTGGACTATTCATTCTCAGGTTCATATTTGTATGTAGTGTCTCAACTGTGACATGTCTCCATGCTTTAATGTTCAAAAAGCTCTTTATTTTTCTCATACTGCCTGTGCTGCAGCACCTCTTTTCACCCTCTGTCTGAAACCAGAGCCCATGTCGGTCCCCTTAGCCTATCATGTGCAATGTGTTGGAATGGTAGCCAATAGAAGCTCTGGAAGGTCAAAGCAAAGAGCTCACTTGGCCAAAACCAATCGGATTTCTCTATTGGATTTTGGTATATAAGCTCTTTGGCTAGTACATGTTTATAATACTTTCACATTTGGTTCAGCAGGATAATCTCCCCATATTATAGCATGACTTCACCTTACCACCGTTAAACTAGTTTATTTTGCCACTTGTTAGCAACCGCAGTTTCAACAACCTATAGAAGCTTCGGACATTCAGTGGACATTACTGATGTATATCGTGTCGTAAAACTAAACTTTCAAATCTCTTCAGCTTGTGTTTACCACAGACTTTATTTCAGGCTCACAACCAAAAAACGTTGAGAACCGGAAGTGGTAAAATGCAAACTGATTTCCAGGTTTTAGGATGAATTCTTTCACCTCGTCTCCAAGTCACTACAGTAAACACTTTTGTGTATGTGTGTGTGTTGAGTGAGTGTTTCTACCTCACTGATGATTCCCACGGCACCATGGATTTTGGCTACGTGACCCAGGAGAGCAGGGCACTGTTGACCCAGAATCCTCAGCGTTGGCAGGAAGCTGACCAGTGAGGAGGGGCTGGCCTGAGACACGTCCACCAGCGCTCCCAGCAGGCACTCGGTCAGGGACTGGTCTCCAAGGAAGCTAACAAGAGCGGGAACCTGAGGGCTCAACATCTGGGTAAGATAGAGGGGGAGGAAAGTTCTATTCATTACTCTTGATTGAAGACCTGGTAATTTGTTTTTATACTCTGTTGGGGTCATTTCAAACACCAGTCCTAATATACTTTTACATAACACACACATGCAGCTCGGGCTAAGATATTATACCTTTGATAAACATCTCAACTGCATAAACACAGAGTCAAGTGGTCACGTTCTACATGAGAGCATAGTATATTTGTTTAATTCACGACAGTCCTCACCATATTCTATCAAGATTTTAAAAGTGTATATTAATTTAAAGCCTTTCCAAATGCATATTTTTAAAACCCACAAATCAATGTTGTTGCAGGGGACACTGGGATATGCTTCCTCTTATTTATTTTTAAGGGAGGTGTAGACGTTTAGCTGTTAAAAATAGTTTTTCTTCCGGGTCTCAGCAGCAGAAGTTATCCTGTCACTGTTTTGGCATCACCCCTCAATACCTCAATACCAAATACTGGCTCGATTTGAATGAAAGCTGGAGGTGAGGAGATTGACCCTTTGAGAGGGATGAGCGGACTGCTTTCTAATATCAAACAAAAGCTGGAATGTACCAATGTCTGGACAAATGCAGAGAAGTGCTTCCTCATTATCTAGACTGGACTGAATCACACTAACAATACATACCATGAATGAATGAGTCACTTGTTCTAAAGAAATCATTAAAACATCAAAGTTCTCCTCTTCAGGGAGAATATGCTAAAGTTAGCTCAGAATTTCCGTATCATTGTCATTTTTATTCTTTGTAATACTGCATCATTTCCAGTATTAGGATGCAGGAGGTTTGGAAACAATTGTGAGCAGTTTAGCTGCAGTCATCGCAGAAATATTGTTGTGTGTCTGTGTGGGGGGTGAAGATTAAAATAACTCCAGATGGATGGTTTTGTTTCTGTAGTGATTAGCATGAGTAGCTGTTTACTGGCACGTGGTACTTTCCCCCCATTTTGAACACCAGTGGCTCTGCCTCAAAATATGCAGGGTTTAGGGAATTCCTCCTGAGAAATGTGCACCACACATTGACACTGTTTGGCTGCATTTCTTACTACGTGTAGAGGGTGTTTAATATATTTCAACATGAGCTTATTACAGGATATGAAGAAGTTTAACGGGAAAAGATCAGATTTAGCATGATTCATGTTACAAAAATGAAAGTTGGATTGTGTTTTTTTTTCATGTAACCCCAGGCTGATGTATTGTGAGTGACTAACTTATTTCTAATATTAGGATTTATTATTGATGGAAGGCTGCTCGGTTAAGGTGTTAACATGCTTTGAGAAAGTAACTGAAAGGCTGACAAAGATATGGCTGAGAACGTTTCTTTTTTTTAAAAATATGACAAAATATATTTGAATCACTGGTAAAGTAACTTAGGTCCATGTGGTTATATAAAAAATAAAAGTCTGCGAAATGACAGAAAAATAAGTTAAAGTGCACCTATCATGATATCTTTAGGCAATAGCATAGGTCTCAGATGTATACAAATATATAAAAAACATGTGTTTTGCTCAAAATGCCAAACAGATCACCCATTCTATCCATGCCTCATATCCCTCAATTTCACTTCCTGTTTCAAAAGTGCTGATTTGGGCTTTTGAAAAAAATAAAGGAGGGGGCTGAGCGGGACCCGGCAGCTACTGTCTAAACTAAATGCTGCCGTGATGAAACGCCATATCATGGATTATCAAGGATTCTCTCTGAAACAGTCTGGAGCTCAAAGGCTTTCTCTCTTGCCGGTTATACCACAAGGTGAGTTCCTTTTTATTTCCTGCTTCTTCACACACATGCTCTCCAGTACAGGTTAGCTCTGAGTGTTAGCGATGCTAATGTAAACATGGACCGACCATATTACGTCCAAAACAGTCGGGCATTGTTTCTGATAGCAACGTTTCTGATAGGGCCGTGGGTGTAAAGCCAGCCTACATTTCCGATATTACGTCACATCGGACGCAAATCTGGATCAGCCCCGTTTTTAGAGATTTGGGTACGGAGGAAAAGAGAGAGGGTTTTATTTTCTGACGCTGCGTGAGTTCCCCGACACACCGGAGACACATGTTTACGTATAAAAGACATCAAAAAGTGCATTTTGTATGATAGGTCCCCTTTAAATTTAGTAAAAGGAAAAGGGAACTTCAGGGGTGTGTCTGCCATCTTTGGAGAAAGCCTCTTTAGAAAATTGACCTTAACATTGGTTTATCATGCATTTTAATCTACCAGTATATTTATGAATACTGCGATTCATGTTTTAAATCATATTCCCAGTGTAGTGGTTTGTGTTACTGTAGTTCAGCAACTCTCAACACAACTCAGGTGACTCATCTTGGTAATGTTTGCTACTTCTCTCTCATTTCCATTTTGGAAAATAATAACATGTAATCCCATGGTCCTTTCTTTTGTTTTGTTAATTAGTCTTGGGAGTGGCTGCAACAGTCAACAACACAACAGTGCCTACCGACCATGTTTAAAAAGTTAAAAGTTACGCTACTTTGCTAGCTTTACAGGTTAAGTGAATAATTTGCTTCAGCTGGTATCCTCCAAAGATGGCCGACTTGCTGCTGATGACATCACAGTCCCTATTGTAAATCTACACAAACAAACTATGCAAACACTCACGAGTGGATGTTGCTCTGCGACAATTTGAATGAGCCTGATCAAGTGTTGCTGCTCCGGGGACTCCAGCTGTGACATCATTGCAGTCAGGTTGCCTAGGTGACCGTGGATGGTGTCTGGTTGCCGGGGGTAGACTGAGGGTAACACTCGTAACAGCATGTGGTTACCTGTCACAGAGAGAGAGAGAGAGACTTCAGTAAGACTGACAGTAAAATACATACAAAAATGGACGCCATATAAGTGAAAAAAAGATAAGATAAATTGTACTTTATTGATCCCAAATTGGGACATTTAAATGTGTATTGCGCTGTGTGGTCAGTTCCTTGTGTTATAAACCGGCTTGGGGAGTAACGGCTAACATGGGACACAATCAGTAACTGTATTCCCTTACAGTCACTATTACTATAAAATATAATCAGATGACTATTTTTTATATTTTAGGATAACTATCAGGATAACAATACATTTTAATTAAGGATCGATACATTATAGGTGGACATATTGCCTGATTTTTCTTTTAGTTTATATTTAGGCTACTTTCAATCCATTTGATTTTCCATTCAAAAATACTGTGAATTTAATTCACGTATTAAACTCAAATCACATTTATAATTGAAGAAAACACATGTTTGATCCCAAATATCTTGGTTTCTTATTTTCTAAGGTCACATTGTTCTGTTGTCTTACATAACAAATTTACAAAAAACAATCAATGCATCCAGAATAATTAAGTTTGTGACGATAAATGTGTAACTAGTACAAGAACTGAAAGCTATATTTATTTAAATTGGACCAAAGTCCCATGAAACCTAAGTTTCCTTTTAAAAAAACGTGCATATTTGTCATTTTTCCTAAGAACACACATGTCAAGATACAACATCTGTGTTCAGTAAATTAAACTTTGTGACACTGTGAGGTCCACGTAGACGGACCACTTCTGGACAAAATGTTCTCTCCATTAAAGGCAGCTCTTTGTGGAACAGCCTCCCAACTGAGACACGGGATTGTCCCACTCTCAATAGTTTTAAAGGTCAACTCAAAGAATGGTTGAGAAACAAACATCCGTGCGATCAAAGCTAAATGCACTTTAACACAGGGGTATCTCCTCTTGCACTTTAGGTAGCTCTTGTATCTTCTCTTGCACTTTATATGTCGTAAATCCTAAAGTGTACTGCCATGTGGTAAATAGTTGTGTGTGCTGCTCTTGCTCTTTCTGCATATCATGTATTCATTTTTGCTATGTTTATAAATGTCAGGTTCTTAAATGCTGTATGTCAGGGACTACGGATGGAAATTAGCTCAAAGCTAAAATCCGGCATGTTTACGTTTTAAAGCATTATTTGTTTTAAATGTTCATCAATATGCATTGTCCCTCTTCAAATAAACGATTAAATTAAATGAAAACACTTGCACATTTGCCATTTTTCCTAAGAACACACACGTCAAGATACAACATCTGTGTTCAGTAAATTAAACTTTCTCCATTTGTTGTCGATCTTCCTTCAAAGATGCTGATGCAGAAAAAACAAAAAGTCAGTGCAGACGCCAGTGTTCTACATAAAGGCATTTCTAAATCAGCACGCAGCCCAACAAAACCCATGGCATTACCCAACAGCCTTTGACTCACGTAAAAAACATCTTTAAATGATTCACATCCACGAACAAAGACTCTTGTTTTGAGATGGTAGGTTCATTACTGGTGGCATTTCAAGATTTTGAACAATAGCTTTTGGTGTCCCGAAGTGAACCGACGCAAGATATATTGTCATCACATTTGAATATTAATAGGAAAGTTGTTTATGGTATTCTTTTATGCATGTGGTGTTGATGTGATGGGATTTATTCTAATGATCTGTCAAATGTACAGGACAAATGGGAAAACTAAATAAAGAAAGACAGTAAACAACAGAATTAGGGAGGGTGTGACGGTGATTCACGATCCCTTTGCGTTGGGAAGTTCTAGAACAAACACCTTGACTTACAATATTGATTAAAAATGGTCGTATTGCTTCCACTAAGAAAAAATTGCCCGTTCCAATGGCTCAAACTGCAGCAACAGCATCATAACTTAAAATGACGGCAGCACTGATCGAGGTTTTCTGTAACTGTCCAAGTCTGTTCACATTTTATTTTCCATTAACCAGTCTTTAAACAATGCCAGGGTGAGGGTTAGTCAAAGGTCAGATGTCGGTCAAATCTTACACCCAGGTTGGTAACTAATGTGGAGAGGGGTATGTTTTGGCCAGAAAAGGTGATGGGGGGTTATGGGGGATGGCTGGACCTGGTTTGGTCTGCCAACTAAAATAGCCTCTGTTTTGGAGCTATTTAGCTGCAGGAAGTTTTGTTGCATCCAAGCCTTTATCTCCTCAATGCAGGTGTTAAAGGATGTTGATGGGAACGGTGATGATGATGGTGAGAGTGAGGATGCATGTGGGATAGGGTCCGTCTTTATATATAGCTGCGTGTCATGGAATGATATTCCATTGCTACGCTGATGACACGGCCAAGGGGAAGAGTGTACAGGGTGAACAGAGTGGGCCCGAGGACGGACCCTTGAGGGACACCACAGGTGACAGGGTGTGTCTGGGACCTCGCACCTCCCAAGGAGACGTACTCTGTTCTTCCAGACAGGTAGGACTGGAACCAGCTCAGGGCGGAGTCAGAGAGTCCGATGGTGTAGAGGCGCTGAAGGAGAATGTTATGGTCGACAGTGTCGAATGCTGCAGTCAGATCCAGGAGGATGAGGAGAGATGGGGAACCAGTGTCAGCCGCCATCAGCAGGTTGTTTGTGACCCTGACCAAGGTTGTTTCAGTGCTGTGGGCGGAACGGAAACCGGACTGGAATTTCTCAAAGACGCCCTTTAGTTGGAGATGGTCCTGAAGCTGGGCGTAAACCACATGTCTAACTGTCTACCAGCATGTCATGCACTCACTGGCTGTGGCACAACAAGTAGTTTGCACAGAATAGGAAAGACAACAGCATTCACCAAACTCAAGACCCATCTCAGCGAGCTCAAAGATCTGGCCCATTTTGGACTCTCTGTCAGCTTGGAAGAGTCTTTGCCAGTCGCAAGAGAATTTGCGCTTCTGCTATATGGAAAAAAGAAAAAGGAAAATGGACTGATGTGCACAAACCTGGATGCCCTGAGGTTCATAATTGCATCAACAACAGATGCAGCCTCGTAAAATCTGTAAAAACAAACGCATTTAGTAAGTTGTCTTTTCTGCCGGAGTACAGTGGTGCTAAGAAGAGATTCATTTCCATGGAGTCTAAGTAAAGACATATTTAGTATGTAGCTGGAAGCAATGGTTTATTGCATTTTCTTTCTGTCAAGTATTCCGGGGACTTATCAAATATTTCTGAATCTCTACGGTACACAAAGAACATTTCTTTAATATCCAGCATTGCACATCTATTGCCAAAAAACACTGAGCTCTAATGCAAGAGAGGATATTGTACAGTTCAAAAATGCAGAGATCAGCAAACATAATATCCAGAGGGGTGTTTCTGGATAGCTTAACAGCTGTAAGCTTCGTCTGTAGCTTCCAACACTCGTTTTGTGCACGTACTGTATGTTTGATAGTTGTATATCTTACAGGTTCGCTCCATGCGACTGAAGGCAGTGGAGACTTACGCAACAAAAAAAGAGACCGGAATCAAATGTCTCCCAGAGAGGTAATATATTTGGGATTCTGCACATTTTTGTGTATAAGAAAACCCCCCTCCTGCAACCAAGTAAAAATAGTTTAGAGAATTTGGCCCCGTAAGAAAGCTCTCTGGATGGGATCCAGTTAGCAGAGTGCAAAAAGACCCATGTTACATTTCACCGCCTGTTCACATGACTCAGAGCGTTTCATGCATGGAAATATTTGATATCGAAATCATGAAGTAGAAACCATAACAGCAGACCAGATGTACGCCACGTACACACACACACACACACACACACACAACACACACACACACACACACACACACACACACACACACACACACACACACACACACACACACACACACACACACGTACACACAAACACACACACACACACACACACACACACACACACACACACACACACACACACACAACAACATTTAAACTCAATGACCGTCTTCCCCTTTCACCCAGATAACTTAACCGGTAAACCCCATCTTCTGTGTAAAAGATAACATGTTGCGTACATACTGAACTTCTTCATTTTATATAAAGAATAAGAGACCTGACTAAAAAAGAAACATCACTCAGCGCTTCGTACACTAACCGCTGAGTCAGCACACACAAAGTGCAGCTGGACGTGTGTAGGTCACACATCTGCATGCCTGATGTCACCGTATACAGAATGAGATTCCTGGTTGTAAAGTCATCTCAAGAAGTCAAACTTTAAGCAGGGCATTCGTCACTGCTTACGCATTTTCTGAAGAAATTGCTGTTGTTCTAAAATCTAAAACTGCAGAGCTGTTTAGGAAAGGTTGCCAAAGTGAGATACAACTCTTACTGAAGTTATAGTACTGTATACAGTATGTCATTTCATTGATGCATTTGTCTTTTTGAGCAATTTGAAAGCCTTTCCATAAACTGTCATTTTATCCAGATGACTTTATTGCCTCCAAACTCACTCAAACTGTTTTTTCTTTTATAGAGTATCTTTTATTACGGTGTGCGTAATGGTGCTCTTTTCTAAAACGGAGACTTCTGCCAACTTCAACAAATGCGGGCTTGCTAAGTGACCTGATGCCTTAAAACATTGTTTCAGGGAAAAAACTCAACGTATCTCGTAACACTAAAGGCCTCTTCTCTAGCAGTTAATGAGTAACAGGCTGATTTGAAGGAAGGTAACTATATAATCCTTAAAAATACACTTTCCTGGGATTTTATCATGTTTTCTATCATAATAAATCCCATTTATCACCTACACAATGCAACACTCATTAATAATGTACATGCACACACCGAAGTGATTTTGTTACTGGTCTGTCAGAGAAGCATGTATGATGTGGTGCCAGTTCATTTTCTCCTCAGATGGCAGTCATTAGGAAAATATCTACACCGCACACATGCACACACACATGCACAGCCCTGTGTGTTTGTTGTGTCCATTAAAGACGACATATTCTGTTCATTTTCAGGTTCATATTAGTATTTAGTGTCTCTACTGTGACACGTCTCCATGTTTTAATGTTCAAAAAGCTCTTTATTTTTCTCATACTGCCTGTGCTGCAGCACCTCTTTTCACCCTCTGTTTGAAACCAGAGCTCAGTCTGCTCTGCATGGTTAGCTGGCCAGCTCTGTTGTGATTGGTCAACCACTTACATTACATTACATGTCACTTGTCAGATGCTTTTATCCAAAGCGACTTACATACTCAATACTGTGGGAGGAGCAATTTGGGGTGAAGTGTCTCTGGGACACAACGACATGCTGACTGCAGTGGGGTTTGAACCTGTGCTCCGCTGATCCGAACACCACGCCCTAGTCCACTGCGCCACATGCCCCCGTGACATTAGACATGTCCAGCCCCTTATCCTAATACGTACAATGTGTTGGAGCGCTAGCCAATAGACACACGAGTGTTACATGGTGATGTCATTAAGTACAGAAAAGTAAACAAATAAATGAATCCAATACGGTCACATTTAAATCAATGTAATGTTTAATCAATATTGTGAGTAAAGTCGTTGGTTAATTTAGTACGTAGCTGTGTAATAAGCAAGATAATTATCATTCATTAAAAAAATCCTGCTCAAGGCAACACACTATTAGTTTAATAAGTTAAACTAATATTGTGTTGCCTCATTTGAAGTTATATCAAGTGCTAATATAAATGAAGCAGCTCTGGCTTTTCCACACAGCCTCCGCTCTCCGTGTGCAGCGGTCTGAGTGAAAAGGCTCCATGCAGACAACAAGCGAACAAGTGTGTGTTTCAGGAAGAGAACAAAAAACACACAATGAAAAAGAGAGACACAGGCGGACAGAAATATGGAGGGGAGTGAGAACGGGACATGAGTGGGAGAGGGGGAAAATCCTAAAATGAAAACACACACGCAAGGAGATATACTGTCACACACTCCTACAAGTGCACGTACGGTAAATACACACATGCTGAGACTGATAAATAATAAACAGCCCTAAAGAGCAGGAGAACAATAAACCCATTTAGAAACTCCTAACGTCTGGGATCCATTCAATCTCTCTCTCACACACACACACACACACACACACACACACACACACACACACACACACACACACACACACACACACACACACACACACACACACACACACACACACACACACACACACACACACACACACACACACACACACACACACACACACACACACACACACACACACACACACACACACACACACACCACACCAACACACACACACATCTCTGCATGGGGCAAAAATCAGGAAAGTTTCTGCCCCCCTACCCCTTCTCTTTCTTTTTCGTGCTGCAGTTATATCTGATTACGACATGCGGGATACCTCCAGCGTCGCATTACTCACCGCCTCATGAGTCGGCTGGAGCGCTGCTGTTAACTTTTCTAAAATTGTGAAAGCCATGTTTTCACAAGACGGGAGATTTCGAGGATATTCTCAACATGTTTGACTGTGAGATTTAAATGTTTTCACTTTTAAGAAATGATCTGGTTACAGGGCATACATAACCCAACAAGATTAAACAATGATAGAATATTAGATGAAGCTAAAATACTTCAAATAACAACCCACAAATCAGAGAGGGAGTAGAAATGGAAAGGAAAAAATAACACAAAAATATAGCTATTGATATGTACAGTTATTATTACACTGCTTAGTTGAATACTAGATTCTGATTGGTAAATGTGGACATTCTAAAGGTTGTTAATACCCATTGCCAAGGAGTACCATGTTATATTTGTGGAGAGCACTACACTTTAGAGTCATGATGGCTTAAAGGTGGGGTATGTCATTTATTTCAGAAACACTTTTTGTTATATTCCATGGAATGCTCTTAACATCCCGATAGCAATGAATATATTAAATGCTTTGACAATAAATACATAAACAAAATATCATCTGTGGAAGCCGTAGTACTGTAAAAAGCACGACCAATCATCTGAGCCGGCCCGGCTAAAGTAACTGGATGGCCTACCTGCCTGTCAGCCTTCCATCTGTGCACAAACTTATCTCGTGCCCTCATTGGTCATGTGTGCGTTCGTGTGTGTTGGAGGAGGGGCTCTATAAGGAAGAGGCAGATTTTTTCTGGTTTTGTATTTTCAAATTCTAGCGCACTCAAACTGTTTTCTCCAAAATTACCTACCCCACCTTTAACTGTCCTAAAAGTCCTAAAAAGACAGGAAGTCAACACTAAAGGGAACAGCAGAAGAAGACAGACAGACAGGAAGTAAACACTAACAGGAACACAGTATGGACTCTGCCTGTGTTTAAAGACTGGTTAATGGCAAAAACAATGTGAACAGATGTGGACAGTTACTGAAAACCTCTGTCAGTGCTGCCGTCACTTTAAGTTACTTTGCTATTGCTTTAGTTCCAGCCGCTGGCACACAGTGGAATGGGCTATTTTGTTTAAGCAGAAGCAATATGATCCTTTTAAGATCAACATTGTGGTAAAGACATTGGGTTATTGAGTATGTAGATGTGTAATAAGCAGGATGATGTGGCTGTCCTTAATAAAAAAACGAACACTAATCTTATCTAATGTAATCTAATAACGGATACATCATCCATTTGTATACGTACATTAATTGTGACATATTTTGTCCCCCAGGCACTGTGTGTGCTGTCGGCGTGTGTGTGTCTGGTTTTCACGTACGAGGATGATTTTGAGGTCAACTACACTGAAACCTTCTACAATGAAATCGGCAATGGCGAAACACCAGAACGTAAGTGTTAAACCGTGTGTGTGTGTGTGTGTGTGTGTGTGTGTGTGTGTGTGTAGAGCATGCAGCCCCTCTCTCTTGTTGAAGTACATACACTGCCAGGCTTCCTGCCAAAGGATTGCTCAGCATTTAACAAGAGAGAGGGGGAGAGGGGAGAGTCATAAGGGAGGCGGGACAAACACAGTGTGAGAGAGTAAGGGGGTAGAAAAGAGAGCTGTGGACCTGCTGAGCTGCAGAAGGTGAGAGACAGGGAGAAGCAGCAGAGACACACACACAAATAGACAAGCAGTTAGCAAGAGCTGAAACACACTGATTCACTCTCACTCATTCACACACATTCACTCAGCATGTTTCGGTGGACGCTCCCCCAGGCACTGTGTGTGCTGTCGGCGTGTGTGTGTCTGGTTTTCACGTACGAGGATGATTTTGAGGTCAACTACACTGACACCTTCTACAATGAAATCGGCAATGGCGAAACACCAGAACGTAAGTGTTAAACCGTGTGTGTGTGTGTTATCAGATTAGGACTCCCACATGGACATGGTTGGAGTTTAATTTAACAATGGATCATGGGATTGATTTCTTGGAGGATTCATGCATTGGGGTTGTGTGAAAGGTGAGCTCAGGACATTAGGATTCATCCTCCATTTATCATTAATAACCACAGTGGGAATCAACATTTGACACGCTCCTTAGACTGAAAATGATGCCACACATATACTGTAGGAGCATTAAAACTGAGTGGTTAGAACGTCAGTTGTCATTGAGATTTAAGTAACAAATTAACTATATGGCAGAGAGATACAAAAAAATGAGAGATGGAGGGTAAATAGAGGAATATAGCAGGTTGCAGAATAGGAGAGATTACAATGGCTAGTTACCTGTATGAACATGTGGGCGTATAGATTCACACTTAAAGTATTAGCCTACAGAACAGTGAAGAAATACAATCTGATCCTTTTACAACAAACACTTTTTTTAGTTTTGACTAACATTTTAATCCTGCTTGTATTCCACTATTTTTGGTAATTTCATTTTTTTGATTACATATTTTTGTATGCAACTGTAAGGCAATATTTTATTTGTATGGTGATTACGTGAACTGGTTACATGTAGCCTGACTGTAGATCACACAGACTGTTGGCGGTATCAAAGTATAAGCTGAGCCAGAAAGGTTTTCTTTAAAGCTCGAGCCGCAGATATAACAGCACGAGTGGCTGCTCGGTAATCTCAGTATAGCTTTATGAAACACTTCTCTCCACTGTTTTGGAAAGCATCCCCTTTTTGTGAGAGGAAAGAATGTTTTCAAGTGTGTACACGAAGGAGAAAGTGTTTGTACGGGCCCCTCAAACTTTGAATTAGTTTGTTGTTTTAAACCTGGCAGGGGGTGTAATTACAGGCAGCAAAACTCTGCTCTGGGCAAAGAGTGCCTTTAACACACCAGGGAGAATAGGAAAATAAGAGCACATGAAGAAAAAGTTAAAGAGGTTGTTTCTGCCTGCCAAAGCAAGAATAGGTCGAAGAAGGAAAACAAAGAAACACGTTAAATCACTTTAGTTCCTACCATACAGAAATTGTGGGTGTAATAAAAGGTGAAATATGAAAGCAGTAATACGGTGTACTTATGGTGTAATAGGGGCGTATGGTGTAATATGGGTGCAATGTAGAATACCAATCAAGTAATGTTACACAATATAAATATGTGTTTGCCCAGTTAAGGGTTAAATCTACATTTCTTAGTGGAATATAAACCAATGGGAGCAACGTAAGAAGGGTCATGAAATAATTAAAAAATGAATGCCTGGCTAAACATGTGGGCGAAAGACAAGTAAGTGTTGGCTAAAGGAGGGTACAGGTTGAACTTCTACTAAGTCATTTTCCATGTGTCTGTTTTCCACTGCATGTTGTAATGTACATCCAACGCATGGTGTCTAGATTCATTCCTGCAATGCATTCATTACAGAAGTGGAAACTATTAAAGAAATAGAACTAAACAGGTAGTAATCCTGCATTGAAATAAGTAGTAATCAATTCAAAATAAGAGATACAGTAGCATAATAGTTGTTATACGCCTTCAAACTAAGGAGGTCAAAAGGCTAAGCCCATTTCAAAGGCCATCCCCCCCCAGATCCATCATAATCCTGACAGACCTGCGCTTTTAGTTTTGTAAGTCAGAGGGAGCAGAGTGCACGAACACTTCTGTCTAAATTACTTTGAACCTTCGGGGACAGGCACCCAGAACAAATCCTGCAGTCCTGTGATGAAACCGCTCTAGAAAACGTCTGCAGGTATAAACAGAGTGTGTGAGGTAAAAATGTTAATCAGAACAGTGTGTGTGACACATATTCCCACTCCCCAGGCTCTACTTTATCTCCCCCCAACTCCCAGCAGCTACTTCCTTTACAATTCAGTCAAATAAACGTTCTTCCCTTCAGGCAAGGAGCAAAGTGTTCAATTGTGCTCCTTCTTTCTCACGTTCTTATCTCTTCACTAACATCCTCACTTCCTCCCGTGCCCCCATCTTAACTCTTCTTTTTACCTGCTGTTCTCTGTGACTAAACATCCAGCAGGATTTCTTCTCTTCCAGTAAACCAAAACATGTTGGACCTTGACATTCCTGTCAGAGCTCGAGAGATGATAATAATGTTCAAGCAACACCTGCCCTAGCATCTGGAAAATAAATACATACAATTGTGTAATAAAGTGAATTACTCTCGTTTTTAAACCCAAGGACGGAGGAATGCTTTAGGAGTTTAATCGTCGTTGAAGAACTGTGCTATTATTATCCACGGGCGCCGGGCGGGCAAGGGACAGGGAAGATGGGGCATTGGGGAAAGAAGCGGTTTTTTTCAGTATCAACGTAACCCAGTGATAGTTGTGTGTACATATTTGGTTAAACTAGAAACAAAAACTGGTGTGTTCATCGTGTTGCACCATCAGTATTCTTTCTAATATTGCAGTTGTCGCAAATAAAAATCCTTCTCTACATAGTTGCATAGTCTACCTTTTGTAGCTTTGAACTTTTTTGTAGCTAGGGAATCTTAGCTAGCTTCCTAAAAGTTGATAATGCTGGCGATGCTATGCAGAGTAACGGCTCTTGTGCTCTGACTGGATGTACCACTACTCAATAACACATATGTGACAAGACGTTATGTTCGGTTTCAATATCTTAACCTTTCTCTCTTTTTACTATCCCTCTATCAGCCACGCCCATTCCAGTCCCTTGCAGTTCTCGGGACCTGACCAAATGGGACAAACTCTTCTCGATGCTGGAGAACAGTCAGATGAGGGAGAACATGATGCTGCAGTACGCAGACGACATCATCAAGGTGGAGATGGGGTCGCTGCGCGGGGAAATGCTCAGGTTGGTTTGGACAAAGGGATGAGAGGTGCGAGTTGTTACGCTCATTCATTAGTTTTTTTGATAGCTGCACAAGTTAAGCTAATGATAATGATTTGACTCAGCAGAAATATGAACAGCTTAGGCATGGAGCCGATTTCTAGCAGAGTACTCTACAATTATTCTGAATGTATCCTGTTTCTAGAAGAGTACTCGACAAGTATCCTGAATGTATCTGCTTTCTTTAAATCTCAATAGTTTAGAGATAAGATTTAGTGCATAATGAGCCTTGGTTACTGAGAATGATACATTCGAGAGGTTCACACTTGTTTTACTGGTTCTTCTGGTCAGGTTTGTAGCCCAGTATGGCGGTTCCTGTGGGGTTGCGGTGGAGACGGCAGGAAGAAGGATGGCCCTGCAGCTGGAGGGCCGCCTCAAAGAAACAATGGAGCGCTTAAAACCCAGAGATCAGACTTCTGCCAGGAATTCTGCCGGGACATCCGACCACCTCGATGAGAGGCTGCAGCAGCTCCTCTCCGCAACACTACTACAGGCTACCCGACTCGCCAAGATGGAGCACAGTTGCCTCAGGAACGGCCCACGAGCTGGAATGGGGATGGATGTTAAGACGGTATCCAAGCTCCCAGAGGCAGCAGGGAACCAGGAGCAACAGGTCCCATCCCGAGAGGGGGCTCTGGACGGCTTTCTGGCCGCGCTGCAGCAGACGAGGGCGGAACTGGGGGAGGTTCTGAGGTCATCGAGGCAAAGACAACTACCCGCAGGTGAGATATCCATCCTACAATCTGTGCGTCTGTCATTACCTCTACAAGAAAACATTCCATCTTCATTTTTCTCGTCTGCTTTGACACATTCAGGTCAAGTTGCTTCTGAACGTCTAATCATGCAGCTTGTGTTATTTACAGTTTTTCCACTTATCCTGTCTCTCTCCAGGCATGTTATCCTAACATATCCTTTTCCTTTCACTTAGTGACATTAGTCTGCGTCGATACAGTCAAGTCACAAGTAGAGAGGATGGGATAGAAGGCAGGAATAGGGTCAGCGCTATAATGTATTTCTGTTTGTTGAACAGTTTTTATACCCACATTTTGTCATCACACAAGATAAAAAACGAATTGGGTCAAACCTTTAGCTCAGGCAGTCAGACTTCGTCCATCAATCTTTAAGATTTGCCTTCAGCATTTGCCTTTGATTTTCCTTTTAGTATTAGACGCTTAAGGATAATAATGCAAGCCAATAGATGCATGGAAAGAAAATGAGAGAACAGACGTCTTGTTGGACTGACCGTAGGCACAAATATTCTCAGATTTTGAGATGGTTTTTCTTTAGCAGAGCTACTACTCTGGTATACTGTCCATCCAAACAACAAGTAATAATAATGTTAAGTGTCACTGAGTGAGGAACCACTCATGTCAGTCGTCTGAAGCATGCACACACCTTTACAGTCCAGAATGTGAATCTGGCCTAAATACAGAGAGCAGAGGGAGGGGTACTTGTTAGCCGG
This sequence comes from Harpagifer antarcticus, assembly GCA_902827135.1. NCBI lineage: Eukaryota > Metazoa > Chordata > Actinopteri > Perciformes > Harpagiferidae > Harpagifer > Harpagifer antarcticus. The sequence continues at coordinate 122,256 of CADEHL010001199.1, read as the reverse complement.
TCGCTACAAAAACCACACCGAAGCAATCTAGGAAAAGCAGAACCAGATGGAAACCATCACACACACACACACACACACACACACACACACACACACACACACACACACAACACACACACACACACACACCACACACACACACACACACCACACACACACACACACACACACACACACACACACTTTTTTTCTGAATGGCAGAAACCTGAGACAAATGTAACATCAATAATAAGGATCTAGAGACTGAGAGCAGGAGAGAAGGACAAGCAGATGGAGAGAGAGATGAAAAAGTACAAAGTAAATGACCAAGGTTAGGTTTCTCCTGCCATACCTCCTACAGAGCTCATCAATTCAAAATGCACACACATTGGATTATGCAATGGAGGATACATTACCTGGGAAGGACCCCTAAAAGGAATACACAAAATGCTTTGCAGTGTATTTCATGTACAGGGAATAACAAATAAAAGTTTTCCAATGCAGGGTGAGTTCAGATAAGAGTGTTTGAATGATAAAAAAGAGAAAGAACCAGACAGAAAGAGAATGAAACAAAGCAGAACAAATCCATGAACCTGACAACCCACAGAGGGACATGTGTGTGTGTGTGTGTGTGTGTGTGTGTGTGTGTGTGTGTGTGTGTGTGTGTGTGTGTGTGTGTGTGTGTTTTCGTGGGGGTAGGGGAAACTCTGATTCATGATCTCATCACCTGAACTTCAGCTGAACTTCTGTATCCAAGATTGCCACCTTGTGTGCACCAAATGGCTTTACAAGCATTTCAAATACATTTTGCGCAGAGACATTCGTAAATATAAGTGGTGCAGGAATGTTCTATAAATTATGTTTAAATGCAATTTCAAGCAATGTGGAATCATCTGACCACTGTGAGAGTTTGCTTTTTGTGAGAGGAATTGATGTTCTTACTGTTGATTCCAATTCAGTGACACTATCTCCTCTTGTTGCTGTTTAGGTTGTGAGATGGCACTCCTCTTCCCCATGCGTTCCCGTCGAATCTACACCTCTGTGATTCCTGAAGTCCCTCTGTCCATCTCCTCCTTCACCGTCTGCATGTGGGTGAAGCCGACCGCCGTCTCCAACAGAACCGTGCTCTTCTCCTACGGGAACCGCCGCAACCCTTATGAGATCCAGCTGCTGCTCGGCCAATCCTCCGCTCTCTTCACCATCGGAGGAGAGGCTCACCTGGTGGAGGCTCGAGGGGTGGTGAGTGGATCAGAGTGGATCCACCTGTGCGGGGCGTGGACCTCTCAGCAGGGCCTGGCGACGCTGTGGGCGGGCGGGAAAAAGGTGACCTCCACACCTGGGGTCGCCGAAGGACACGTTATACCCGACGGAGGCTCACTGCAGCTGGGGCAGGAGAGGAACGGCTGCTGCCCCCTGACTCCCAGCGGCGGCAGCGGGGTGGTCGGGTTCGAAGAAGGGTTCGATCCCAAGCTGGCGTTCACAGGGAAGATGACGGGAGTGAACATGTGGGACAGGGTGCTTTCAGAGGGGGAGATTACCCAGCTGGCTTTGCGGGAGGGCCAGGGCTGCGAGCAGAGGGGGAACGTGGTGGCGTGGGGGGCGACGGAGATGGTGCCACACGGAGGCGCTCAGTTCGTCAACTAACAGATTCACACTCCTCGTGAGGGATGAAATATCACAATTGTGAATATGAGCAACATCGTAATAAGCTTTAATGCTAAAACTCAACAGAGCATCTAACTGCTTATATCACCTCTGTCCCTATAGTTACAAGTTTTGATTATGTTTTTTTCATCTCAATTATCATAAATCTAATGCTGCGATGGGCTTTACTAGAAATGTTCAGATGAGAGAAAGCTAATTTAAAGAGGCCCTATTGTGTTTGAGGGGTTTTCCCTTTCCTGTTGTGTGTTATATATGTTGTTGTGCATGTACATGGTCTGCAAAGGCTACAGTCCCAAAGTTTATCTCCCACATACACCCACCCCCCCTTCCTGGAACTACTCCATTGGAGTTCTTTGTTTACTTCCAGAACATAGTGACATCACTATGTAACACTCACGCTTCTATTGGCTAGCGCTCCAACACATTGTACGTGATGGGCTAAGGGGCGGGACATCTCTAAGCTGTTGACCAATCACAACAGAGCCAGCCAGCTAACCAATCAGAGCAGACTGGGCTCTGGTTTCAGACAGAGGGTGAAAAGAGGTGCTGCAGCACAGGCAGTATGAGAAGAATAAAGAGCTTTTTGAACATTAAAACGTGTAAACATGTCACAGTAGAGGAACAAAATATAAATATGAACATTAGTATAACATATCCTCTTTAAGGGAAGTTTATTTTTGCAGAGTGACCTTTTGAACTAAGGCAACACACACACACACACACACACACACACACACACACACACACACACACACACTAGCCAACAAAAAGCTTAGACAAATTGTATTGTGGAAGGCGATGTGCTGTATTTACCAAAGACTCAATTAGACGGCAAAAAAACAAAGAGTGTTTTGTTAAAGCGGACTGGGTTCCGAGCCAGTGAACGGAGTAATCAGCAGACAGGCGTGCAGGAAAGGAAATGAGGTGACACAGATTTACAAGAGATTATCTTGTAACTGTAGAGTACTGATGCATTCACTCTCTTTCTATCTAGATGTGTATAGAAATAGCTCAAAAATCAATGTAAAACCTGTTAATATAAGAAACGTAATTTCTATCCCCTTTATGTTTAAAAGCAGATACTAATGTGTTAATAGTGTAGTACAAAATACCGATGTTACTGCTGTTCTCGCTTTCATCTCAAGCATGGAAACCAGCAACAGCTTCAACAATAAATTAGGGACTTATTGTTTATTACATTTGTGCAAGCTTTTTCAAGCCCTTTCATTTCCATGTTTACATTGATATGAGTTATATAATTCCTGTTCTACTTTGTTCAGTGGTTCTCATTTAATTGTAGGGTAATATATGCGTGTTTTTTGGCACCGCATAAAGCAATAAGAGTAAAACTGTAATATTTCTAATGTGAATTTGACTTTTTTGCTATTTGATCAAATAACTGAGGACAATGTTTACACTAATCTTTAAGTTGTCTTGTATTATACTGTAAATTGTTTTCTTTTATGTTTCTGTGTTATTCTTGTGAAAAGGTGAATGTATTTTTGTACATAAATATATTTTGTATAACATGACTGGATGAATGGAGAGTGAGGAGTGAATAAACAAGTTATAATATAATCTCTTGCTTGTAAGCAGCATTTTCTTTATTTCAAAGTCATTCAAATGCAATAAACCTGCAACTGTTTCTGAATTAAATAAGGGCCAAAGTTTAAACTCCAGTCATAAAGATTCTTTACATAAGCAAAGAAATGCATCTAATGTAGAGGGAACTAAATGCTGTTAACATATAAATATGCCTTCTATTTACATTTATGAGCAGACTGAGCTCTGGTTTCAGACAGAGGGTGAAAAGAGGTGCTGCAGCACAGGCAGTATGAGAACAATTAAGAGCTTTTTGAACATTAAAGCATGGAGACATGTCACAGTTGAGACACTACATACAAATATAAACTTGGACCATGATCACCATATGTCCTCTTTAAATGTCCCCTATTATACTGTTTCTCATCAATATATTATAGGTCTCAGTTGTATACAGAACGTGGGTGTTTCTCAATGTCGAGGACGCTTCCTTGGTATGACTAGTCTTCCGAGTCACTTCCTTCAGAAGCAAGGCAAGAATCCTTCCTAGCCTCGGAAAACGAATAATTGTGGAACGGGCTATCAGGTGTGCGTCATATGCGAGGCCCCGCCTTAAATGGAGCGCGATTTCCGCCAAAGATTTGGAAATTGGTCCGTGCGCAAAGCATTGTGGGGATTTTAAGGCCGCGGAGGATACACATGTGCAGCCTCAACATTTCTCGTTACGAAGGACGCCAGGCTCTGTAGAATTCCAAGGAGCTTGGACATTGGAACAGTCCTTTGGCGGGACTCCATGACGTAGCATCCTTGAAATAGTGGCTCTGGAGCATCCTTCCTTGACATTGAGAAACACCCCATGTCTCTGAAGTGTTTGGCTCCAAACACCAAACAGATCATTGCAGCATCCCATGTTCCCCTCTGTTTCAGCCCTGTTTCCAAAGTGCTGATTCTCTGTCTGTTACTTTAGATGAAAATAAGGAGCCCCTCCCCACGCCCCTCTGAGAGAGATTTGGTTACAAAGAACACAATAGGCGCATTCACACTGCAGTACTTTTCCCACAAAGGTTCATGAGAACTTAGTTCATGAGAACTCTTTAGTTCTCATGAACTAAGTTCAGATCGCGTTCACACCGGAATAAGTCCCTGGGGGAGGATTAGGCAAATCAAGCCGCTGACGTCACTTCTTCTTCTTCTGCTTTGGGTTTACTGGCAGGCCGCAAACCACTTCACGGCGTATACTGCCACCCAAAGTCCCCGGCCGGAAGTCCCCGGAGTTGGGGACTGGCCTTCCGAGTAAATCGCCAGAACGCCGACACCTCCTCATCTCCACCGCTCCCATGTTTTCTTTTGTGTTGCCATAAGTTAGTCTCTCTGTGTTTCTGCGCTGGGCTAATGCTAATGCTAATAATGCTAATGCGAGGATAATAAAATGGCGGCTTCACAAAACTTTTTGGGAGTTTTACGGGGCGTGGTTTGCAATCCGCCCAGCCAATCAGAAATATAGCTCTTTTCTCACAAGAGAGCCGCACGAAAGTACTTTCGAGGGGGTAAAAAGGTTCTCATGAACTAATTTTAGTACCGGCTCTTTTTGGTGTGAACGCGACAAAAGAGTTCTCATGAACTAAGTTCTCATGAACCTTTGTGGGAAAAGTACTGCGGTGTGAATGCGCCTAATGGTGCTCTAGGAGGAGATTCAGGTGATAAGGTGTGTGGGGGGGGGGGGTGTTACCTTAGTTGGTGATTGGCTAATGGTTACACAAGCCAACAAATCGTTATGACATCATAAAGTGGCCAAATTCTGATCAGCTCATTTTCAGACAGGTTTCTATATAAATGGATCAGGACAAAAAGAGAGAGAATCTTTTTTCCTGAAACTTTCAGAGTCTCTTTCCACAGAGGGGACACATGTTGATGTAGAGAAGACATGAAAAGGTGGATTTGGCTTCTCTAGCAAAATATGTCCTCTTTAAGAAACCTTGTTTGAATAACACAGATTATGATGTAAATTCAAGACATACAGTGGGGCAAAAAAGTATTTAGTCAGCCACCAATTGTGCAAGTTCTCCCACTTAAAAAGATGAGAGAGGCCTGTAATTTTCATCCTAGGTATACCTCAACTATGAGAGACAAAATGAGAAAAAAAAATCCAGACAATCACATTGTCTGATTTTTAAAGAATATATTTGCATATTATGGTGGAAAATAAGTATTTGGTCAATAACAAAAGTTCATCTCAATACTTTGTTATATACCCTTTGTTGCCAATGACAGAGGTCAAACGTTTTCTCTAAGTCTTCACAAGGTTTTCACACACTGTTGCTGGTATTTTGGCCCATTCCTCCATGCAGATCTCCTCTAGAGCAGTGATGTTTTGGGGCTGTCGCTGGGCAACACAGACTTTCAACTGCCTCCAAAGATTTTCTATGGGGTTGAGATCTGGAGACTGGCTAGGCCACTCCAGGACCTTGAAATGCTTCTTACGAAGCCACTCCTTCGTTGCCCGGGCGGTGTGTTTGGGATCATTGTCATGCTGAAAGACCCAGCCACGTTTCATCTTCAATGCCCTTGCTGATGGAAGGAGGTTGTCACCCAAAATCTCACGATACATGGCCCCATTCATTCTTTCCTTTACACGGATCAGTCGTCCTGGTCCCTTTGCAGAAAAACAGCCCCAAAGCATGATGTTTCCACCCCCATGTTTCACAGTAGGTATGGTGGTCTTTGGATGCAACTCAGCATTCGTTCTCCTCCAAACACGTCTAGTTGACCTTTTACCAAAAAGTTCTATTTTGGTTTCATCTGACCATATGACATTCAGTGTTTCCTCTAGGATGGAGTCATAGCAGCGGTGCTAAGGCACGTGGGCCCAGCATAATGTGAGCGCGGACCGCATGGAATTTTTTAGTGTGTGCGCGTGCGAAGTGCGCCCCGCCAATTTGTTTCTATGTGTCAGCACAAGAAAGGCTCTTGAGGCCTAGTACCAGGGCCGGTTCTAGCCAATTTGCTGCCCTAGGCGAGATTTTATATATAAAGAATAAATGAAAAATCTCTACAAAAGACAAATACACTACAAAAACAGAAACTTGTTGACATAGGTAATATACGTCAAAATGGCTTCAAATGTATTCAGTATTGTATGAGCTTGTTTTAATTGGGGGGTGGACGTCACATTCTCTAGGGGGGGGTCCGGGGTATCTCTCCAACTTTAAACGATATTTTTGGATTACTGTCCTATAGTATACATTGAAATGATTTCAAACCTGTTTTTATTTATCCTAATAATTATAAAGGAGTGCCTTTATCCCCGCGACCCGACCACGGATAAGCGGGAGAAGATGGATGGATGGATGCCTTGGAAATATGGGTTTACATCATTTGTGGTCAAAATGTTTGAGACCCACTGAGATAACATAGACTAAAATGAACTATCTAAACACTCAGAGAGTCCTTTACCTCACTGAGCCTCTCAGTCTGACAGGAGAGCTCTCCTCCACCATGGCTGTAGAAACATCTACTTCTTATATCCGTTAGCGCAGCAAGCACCAGATTCTAATAACAACAGCGCCGGTACCGGTGCGCTCTCTCTCTCTCTCTCCCTCGCTCGCTCTCTCGCTCCCACGCTCGCACTTTGGCTGTGAGCTGCAGGCGCCTGATAAGCCAACATCCCCCACTTTCATCACTTACAGCGCCCATCGTACAGGGCAAATGGAAAGTGTAACCGGCATGAAAAGGGTGTTACATTTACTTAATTATGAATGTTGTTACATCAAGGCCGAAAATTAGGATGAGCTGCCAGCGGTCAAAAATGTTTTTTCCCTCCCAGAGCTGCCAGCGCAGCGACTCCCCAGATCTGGTGTCCTATACCAAAAATCGGCCCTGCCTAGTACATACAGTGGCAATGTCTCAACATTTAGCAAAAATACACCTTTATTGAACA
>CADEHL010001199.1:20133-110133 GCA_902827135.1 Harpagifer antarcticus | reverse complement strand
AAAAGACAGAGCGTTGGACGTGAGAGAAAGCACAAGAAGAAGACAGACAGGAAGTAAATACTAAAGGGAACAGTAGAAGACGAAAGACAGGGAGTAAACACTAACAGGATCACACTATGGGCTCTGGCAGTGTTTAAAGACTGGTTAATGGAAAAGAAAATGTGAACAGACTTGGACAGTTACAGAAAACGTCGATCAAGCTGCTGTTGATGTTTTGGAAAAGTGTGCAGCCTCATTTTCTTTGTCTATTTCAACACTAGATGGCAGTGCAGACAATGTATCCACAAAAGCCCAGACCCTGATTTTTTTTTTTTAAATCAACACTTAAAACTCACTTTTTCTCTCTGGCCTTCTAGGCTTCTCTTATCAAGAATAACTTTTATCCAAGACCTTTTCCCTCTCTAACCTCTCGAGGTTTTATTAGAGGGAAACGGTTTGCAGAGTGGCTTAGACAGGCCGGGAGTGTTACGATTTGTAGACACAGCGTACCTCCCTATCTCTCATCAATTTCCAACTAAGGCTCCAGTGGGGACCTTGTTCCCCGAGTGTGCCTCTACACCTATGTTTTTTACTCTCTTACTTGCTACCCTTTGCCCTCAACCTATTCTAAGGGAGTGCTTGTTCTTCCATCTGTCTGTCTGTGTCTGTGTTTTCTCTTGTTCCGATTAACCCAGCCAAAGTTTTTCTTGTTTTGTGTATATATCTACGCCGGGATCCGGAGTCGAGGCTGATCTTCTTGCTGTGGTCCTGTGTCCTGGATCCTCTATCCTGAGTTCTGGATTAAGTCGTGGACTTCGGGTCATGGCTGAACCGGTCTCTGCGGTCCTGCCTTGGGTCTCGCCATGCTGCTTCCCTGATGGCTTCCACAGGATTGTAGCTGACATCTTCGTAGATTCATCTTCTTATTACAGACACATGCATTTCCTAACATTTGGACTACCTATGCTGTAAAATGTATTATCTCTTCGATTTACACACGGCACGTCTGTCCGTCCTGGGAGAGGGATCCCTCCTCTGTTGCTCTCCCTGAGGTTTCTCCCATGTTCCCTTTAAACTGTGGGTTTTCTTTGGAAGTTTCTCCTTGTACGATGTGAGGGTCTAAGGACAGAGGGTCTAAGGACAGAGGGTCTAAGGATAGAGGGTGTCGTTTTTCTCATACTGATATTCTGAACAATCTGTGCTGTTGTATTTGCTGTAAAGTGTCTCTACTGTAGGCTATTTTTATTATATGTACAGCATTTTGGCTCGACCAACATTTTTTTATAAATGTGCTATATAAATAAAACTTGATTTGATTTGAAAAGCGTTATGTATTCATCAAATGAATCTACATCATGTTATTTTCATCATCACACTTATTTAAATCTAACCATACAGTACATGTTGTTGTTTCCTTGTGTACAACTTTACTTTTGGTACCTAGTATATCTTGATGCCAATACTTTTGTACTTTTACTTCAGTAGGATTTTCAATGAAGGAGTTTTACAATCACAATTGTTACTAAAGAGAGAACTTCTATCCACCTCTGTCTCAGTGGGGGTTTCAGAGAAGGGGTAAGGAGAATGTTTGTGCATGAACAGATTCAACATGGCAAGATGACAGATAGAACAGAGGAGATCAAATAAAGGTAGACGGGGGGGAAAGAGACGAAAATGAAATCCAGAGGAAAGAGAGTGACAGAGTTAAGACATCAGAGCCGCTGTACGTGCCTCTCAGTCTCATTATGATGGTATTAAGAACATTCCCCAAGGGAACAGAGAGAAAGTCGGTCTGCTTTTAAGCCTTTCAGCTGCTAGGTCTGATGGGAAACTAAGGAATGCTTTAGATTTTAAAAGACTCTCTGTTGTCACGGTTGAGTGAAGGAAGCAGGACCCAAGCGCAGATAACTTTGATAAACCTTTATTTCAAGGCAAAATGGAACGAATACAGATAAACACAGAACACTCACCGGTGAAGTCCGTCACCAACAAAAGAAGCACCGACACTGAACACAGCACGAGACCAGACTAAATACAGGGAGGGCTAATTACCAGACACAGGTGAACACAATCGGTAAACGAGACACAGGTGAGGAGGGAGGAGAAAAACACAAGAGCCACAGGTGAACACAATTAACTAACGAGACACAGGTGAGGAGGGAGGAGAACACACAGGGACACTAACGACAGGAGGAAAACATGACAGAGAACAGTGAAAACACCCAAATTTAGACAGAACTGTGACAGAACCCCCCCCTCAAGGGACGGATTCCAGACGTCCCTAAACCCCAACACAAAAATCCAAAAAAAATCCAGCAGGGTGGGTGGAGGGGGTCCGGAGGAGGGACGTATCCCTAGGCCACCAGGGTGGGTGGAGGGGGTCCGGAGGACGGGACTAAGCTGACCGCCCAGGAGCCCAGTAGGGGACCAGGAAGGGATCTCGGGCGGACGGCCCGGGGGCACGGCAGAAGCCGAGAGGGGGGTCTCGGGCGGACGGCCCGGGGGCAAGGCAGAGTCCATGGTGGGGCGTAGGCCACAGCGGGCGAACTCAGGGGGCCGAGCATGAGGGCGAAGGCAGCGGCAGGAAGAGTCAGGGGGCCGGGCTCGAGGACGAGGGCAGCGGCAGGAAGAGTCAGGGGGCCGGGCCCGCGGACGAAGACCGCGGCTCACAGAGGGTCGGGATCGAGGGCGAAGACCACGGCAGGAAAAGTCAGGGGGCCGGGCCCGAGGACGAGGGCAGCGGCAGGAAGAGTCAGGAGGCCGGGCCCGCGGACGAAGACCGCGGCTCACCGAGGGTCGGGATCGAGGGCGAAGATCAGACAGCTCCGGAGGCCGGGCAGGACCCGGTGTCGGCCGGACAGGAACCGGAGCCGGCGGGACAGGCTTCGGCAGGATCCCCCACGGAAGAGGACCAGGAGTTGGCAGGACCCCCAACGGCACAGGACACAGGGTTGGCAGTACCCCCGGCAGGTGAGTAGACGGCGGGACCTCCAACGGAACAGGACATAGGGTTGGCAGGACCCCCGGCAGGAGAGTAGTCGGCGGGACCTCCAACGGGACAGGACATGGGGTTGGCAGGAACCCCGGCAGGAGAGTAGTCGGCGGGGCCTCAACGGGACAGGACATGGGGTTGGCAGGACCCCCGGCAGGAGAGTAGTCGGCGGGGCCTCCAACGGGACAGGACATAGGGTTGGCAGGACCCCCGGCAGGAGAGTAGTCGGCGGGGCCTCCAACGGGACAGGACACAGGGTTGGCAGGACCCCCGGCAGGAGAGTAGTCGGCGGGGCCTCCAACGGGACAGGACACAGGGTTGGCAGGACCCCCGGCAGGAGAGTAGTCGGCGGGGCCTCCAACGGAACAGGACATAGGGTTGGCAGGACCCCCGGCAGGAGAGTAGTCGGCGGGGCCTCCAACGGGACAGGACACAGGGTTGGCAGGACCCCCGGCAGGAGAGTAGTCGGCGGGGCCTCCAACGGGACAGGACACAGGGTTGGCAGGACCCCGGCAGGAGAGTAGTCGGCGGGGCCTCCAACGGAACAGGACATAGGGTTGGCAGGACCCCCGGCAGGAGAGTAGTCGGCGGGGCCTCCAACGAGACCGGACCAAGGGTTGGCAGGAACCCCGGCAGGAGAGTAGTCGGCGGGGCCTCCAACGGGACAAGCCATGGGGTTGGCAGGACCCCCGGCAGAGGGGTAGTCTGCGGGACCTCCAACTGGACAGGACATGGGGTTGGCAGGACCCCCGGCAGAGGGCTAGTCTGCGGGACCTCCAACTGGACAAGACATGGGGTTGGCAGGACCCCCCGGCAGAGGGCTAGTCTGCGGGACCTCCAACTGGACGGGACATGGGGTTGGCAGGACCCCCGGCAGAAGACTAGTCTGCGGGACCTCCAACTGGACAGGACATGAGGTTGGCAGGACCCCCAGCGGAACCTCCAACGGTACAGGACATGGGATTGGCAGGACCCCCGGCAGAAGACTAGTCTGCGGGACCTCCAACTGGACATGAGTAGGGGCTTGAGTGGGGACTCGAGAGAGGGCTTGAGAGGGAACTTGAGAGGAAACAGGAGAGTGGACTCGAGAAGGAACTCGAGAGGTAACTCGAGAGGGGACCTGAGAGGGGACTTGAGAGGGGACCTGAGAGGGGACTTGAGAGGGAACTCGAGAGGAGACCTGAGGGGAAACTTGAGAGGTGACTCGAGAGGGAACTCGAGAGGGGACTAGAGAGGGGACTTGAGAGGGAACTCGAGAGGGGACCTGAGAGGGGACTTGAGAAAAGACTCGAGAGGGAACTTGAGATGGGATGAGGGAAGGGACTAGAGAAGTGACTCGAGGAGGGACTTGAGAAGTGACTAGAGGTGGGACTGGAGAAGGGACTAGAGAAGGGACTAGGACAGCTGGGGCCAGAGCTAAGGCTGGAACCATGGCTGCTGGGGCCAGAACTGGGGCTGGAACCATGGCTGCTGGGGCCTGTACTGGGGCCGGAACTATGGCTGTGTGGGCCGGTTCTGTAGCCGGAACCATGACTCTTGGGGCTCGGATTGCTAGCCTGGACTTGCGACTCCTTCTCCTAGAAGCCGCCTGAAGGCTCCGTGGACCTCCAAAAGCCAGCCGAGTTCCAGAAAACGCCTCTTGGACAGGAGCAGGAACTGGGGCGGAAGCACTGGTTGACTCCAGACGGAACACACCGAGACGTTTATAGTCCGCAGGCTGGAAATCACACGCCCAGATGAAGTTCAACATCCAGTCAGGTAAGAACTTCACCAAGTCCGGTTTCTCCATAGCCAACCGGTGCGCCTCTACCAGAGCGGCCTCCTTCTGCCGAACACTGGACGCTCCCCTCCACCAATCATAGCAGCAAGCCAAAGCAAATGAAAAATGCTGTAATTCCAACTCAAATGGGTCATCTGCTGGGTCCATCTCTGGTCGGTGCTTTCTGTCACGGTTGAGTGAAGGAAGCAGGACCCAAGCGCAGATAACTTTGATAAACCTTTATTTCAAGGCAAAATGGAACGAATACAGCCAAACACAGAACACTCACCGGTGAAGTCCGTCACCAACAAAAGAAGCACCGACACTGAACACAGCACGAGACCAGACTAAATACAGGGAGGGCTAATTACCAGACACAGGTGAACACAATCGGTAAACGAGACACAGGTGAGGAGGGAGGAGAAAAACACAAGAGCCACAGGTGAACACAATTAACTAACGAGACACAGGTGAGGAGGGAGGAGAACACACAGGGACACTAACGACAGGAGGAAAACATGACAGAGAACAGTGAAAACACCCAAATTTAGACAGAACTGTGACATCTGTAGTGCTTATATAAAGTTGATTTGCTCTTAAAGCGGTCTTATTATTCTTTTTGGGGTTTTCTCCTTCCTGTAGTGTGTGCTATAGATTTGTGTGCATGTAAATGGTCTGCAAATACTAAAATCCCCAAGCTCCCTCCAAAGGGAGTTCCTCTTTTATTTATTTGTATTCAGTTGGTGTTAAGTGTTTTTATTAATCACGCAGCTGTGTGGCAAGGGAGGTGAGAGTATTGTTTTAATATTAGTTTATGGTTTGTGAAGCACTTTGTTTTACCTTTTGCGTATGAAAAGTGATATTGAGAAAACAATGTCTAGTGTACGGGTGTGTGCCTCAATGTGTGTGTGTGTATGTGTATATGTGTGAATGTATGTGTGTGTGTGTGTGTGTGTGTGTGTGTGTGTACATGTGTGTGTGTGTTTGTGTGTGTGTGAATGTGTGTGCGTGTGCTTGTGCGTGTGTGTGTGTGTGTGTGTGTACATGTGTGTGTGTGAATGTGTGTGCGTGTGCTTGTGCGTGTGTGTGTGTGTGTGTGTGTGTGTGTGTGTGCATGTGTGAGTACCTGCAGGATACAGCTGGTGATGTCAGAGGCTATCTTGGCGTGCGGGGTGTCCTCTGTGTTTTCTCCCTGGGGGGTGAGGTTGTGCTCCAGACACGACTCCCACAGCCCCACCAGCGCCTCGCTGTGCCGCTCGATGGAGCCCGTCTCCCGTATCGCCGTGGTGATGCGCGTGATGCAGATCTCCACCACCGCCTGGTCGTTGTCATTGGTCAGATAGTCCTGTGAGCCGGCAGACGGTGAGAGGGCACAATGAATTAAGGATACAGTGATGAATGAAGGACAAAAAGATGAGTTATGGATAAGAGCATGAATAATTAATCAAACTAGAACATGCCCTTTGATATCTTAGATAAATTCATCCTGGATAGAGACAGTTTACATGTAACGGGATTAGGTGACTGTGTCCCCTTACAGTTACCGGTACATACAACACATCAGATTAGTGTTACATTTCTAAAACTTGTGGATTACTAGCATGATAACAATGTTAGTAAAACAAAATTGAAAGGGCATATTGTGTTTGTTGTAAAAGGATAACATTTAATTTCTTCTTTGTAAATTGTACTGTTCTGTAGGCTAATACTTTAAGTGTGAATCTATACGCCTACTGCCTGAATCGGATTCATGTTTTCACTTTCTTTGGTTCATTTGTTCTGTTTTTATTTCAGTAGGTGTACCTGTGTGTCATAACATTGCGTGTGTGAGTTTAACTGTGTGTATTAAACAGCTCAGAGTTTTTATTTCCTCTTTTTTAAAACTGTAGTATGTGCTCATGTGTTTCATTGTTGGTGTATAGGCCACTGCCTGAATATGCTGAATGAAAGGCATGTTTTCCTATAAATAAAATCTCTGAGCAGAGGACACATTTATGATCCTCAATATCTTGGTTACTTCCTGTCTATGTGTTGGTTTCTGACCTGTGAGCACGAGATGGCCTTGATCTGGTCCAGAGCCTGAGACAGACAGGCCTCGATCTCTGAGTCCTCCAGAGAAAATAGATCCCCCGCCCTGGACAGATCCCGCTGCCCCAGCACCCGACTGAACAGCTGGTGCATCCTGGTCCGGTTTTGGGGACTCCTTTCAGACCAGTTTGGGACTGGTGTCCAGTTTAAGAGCCCTTAATGGTGCATGGATACATCCCTGACATATTGCTCAAGGACAGCAATCTTTTAAACGTTCCTCCGGGCTAACATTTAGAGAGCATAAAAATTCCTCTGCATTTTACGTAACGTATAGAGTCTAAAATATTACATTTTTCACCATTTTAGGTATTCTGGCTTCGGTGAATGTACTCAAATTGTAAAATAACTCCAAGAAGTGATAGGTCATCATTAATACTTCAAGAATGATGATTTTTATATCCTCTCCAGTATGGTCCAGTTTCAGGTAGGTTAGAGAGGAACGGACGAGTTTGGCCGGATGTTTTTCTGGGTCTGCCCGAGGCCCGTTACCATGGAGATGAGGGATTTTCTGGAGGAGGCAGCGTTTCTACAGCAGAGTCCTGGAGTAAAAAGAGGGAGAGGTAGGTTACATTAGGAAGGGTTAATGTATGAATGAAACAAGAACATCGTCAGGGTGAGCAGGACCAACGACTTGACTCACATTATCGATATTAAATGATAGTATTGATTCCGAATATAAAAGTGTGTACCAACGTCTGGAACTGCAGTGACAGCAACGTAATCGAGCATTTCTATAACTGTCCAAGTCTGTTCACATTTTATTTTACATTAACCAGTCTTTAAACACTGCCATACCGTGTCCCTGTTATTGTTAACTTCCTGTCCGTCTTCTTCTGCTGTTGGGCTCTCCACAAATATAAGAATAAATGTAAAAAAAGTGGAGACTAATGTTTCTTCACAGCTGACTTTAAATTGACCGGACGTCTTTCTGCGGATTGATATGACTGCACATAGTCCCTTGTCTGATAGCGACAAATAGCCAACGTCCACATTTACCAATCAGAATAGTATTCAACTAAGCAGTGTAATAAAAAGAATGCTGGGATGTTCATTTTGATTTCTGGGTCAGCCTACAAAAATATGTCATCACCGCACCACTCGGTTTATTTTTATAACAATAACGTAACTTCCTCGGCCAAGGTAGCTATGCTGTCAGACAGGCTTCATGTGAAAATGAAATTGAACAACAATGTTTTAAGTATCTTAAAAAGAACACCTACTCCTATCACTGTCCCTCATCTATCCCTCCCCCATTTTTCTATCTTCCTGTTTCCCTCTGTAAGTTAATATTTGAGTAACAGGTAATGGATGACTCCTTGCTAATGTGTGACATATCTGCTTCAAAATCATGCATACCTCACACACACACACACACACACACACACACACACACACACACACACACACACACACACACACACACACACACACACACACACACACACACACACACACACACACACACACACACACACACACACACACACATACGCACTTGTGTTCACAACGTGTGACTACAGTTTCCAGTCACAGAGGTGTCTGCTTTAACTGTGCAGTTTTGGAGAGCATATTTTACAGTGTGTTAAATGTTCACCATCTATTCAAATAATGTGTCATTTGTTTTATTCCTAATATGTTTTTCTAGTATTCATTCTGATGCAATATTATAATTTATAAATACAGGATGGTTCATTGAGAATAAACAGTTCTCTGGTATGAATGTTGTGAATGAAGTCAGAGCTGAGGGAATTTAAAGGCGCTATGTTAACTATTATCACTGATTCCGCCTCAATTACACATTAAACACCAGGAAGGGTTTGAGGCGTGTTTAACACACACATAAGAGCCCATACAGAGGCGTGGGGACTAGTGGATTACATTAAAAGAGAGTACGTTATCAGGAAACGACAAGAGGTGTGTGGCGCAGTGGGTTGTGCGTTGGTGTTCGGATCATGAACAGGTTCAAACCCCACTGCAGTCAGCATGTCGTTGTGTCCCTGGGCAAGATACTTCACCCCAAATTGCCCCTGTGGAGATTGCTCACAATATTGAGTATGTAAATCGCTTTGGATTAAAGTGTCTAACAAGTGTCATGTTATGTAATGTAACTAGTAACTGTAACGGATTACATCTTTGAAGAGGCCCTGCTATGTTTTTTTAGGGTTTTCGCTCCCTGTAGTTTGGGTTGTACAGGTGTTTGTGTATGTAAATGGTCTGCAAAGGCTAAAATCCTAAAGTTCCCCGCCCCCCCCCTGCCTGAAACGACTCAATTGGACTCCTTTGTTTACTTCCAGAACATTGTGATATAACTACATAACACTCGTGCTTCCATTGGCTAGCGCTCCAACACATTGTACGTGATTGGTTGAGGGGCGGGACATCTTTAAGCGGTGGACTAATCCCAACAGAGCCGGGCAGCTAACCAATCGGAGCAGATTGGGTTCTGGGACTGGCTGCTGTGTAATAAAGACCTGTTTGAAAGATGAAGTATGTAAACATGTCATGCCACAATATGTCCTCTTTAAAATAACGCTCCCAAACCCGTCTAAAAGTGAGTATCATCAGTGGTTCCCAACCTGGGGGGCACTTTTTTTTTTACATATATTGTAACGCAATACATGATTGTCGCTAAAAGCCTTGTCTCTAAATTACAATAAAATATTTTTAAAAATTGATTAATTAATTTTAACAAAAATTCAAGTTAGTAGCTAATAAAAGCATAAAAAGACAGAAATAAAAAAAAATGTCTTTAATAGAAATATTTCTTCTGCCCGTAAAGTGTCCAAACCAGGCTTTTCTGGATAAGCGCATTTTTAAAAAACATAGTCATTGTCCATGCCGGTTTCGGTTGGATTATTTGTCAGTTGCTCAGATCAGATCGGTCTCCTCCATTTTGTAGATTATTTACGACTTTTGAATCCACATAAACACATCGGCAAAATCCGGCTTACTGTGAGCATGTGTTTTAAACAGTTTAATCCCTTTGTGAATTGTTTCCACTTCTGCGCCGTCCTTTAATTTCTTCATACAGCGGGAATCCAAATTAATTAATCCTGAGTCCAATAACCTTCAAAGTCGCTCCAATAGTGCTCCTTAATTACGCTTTCATCCTCCTTTAACAAAATACTTCACATTCATCCAGTTTGTGACAGGAGTTGTAGCATTTTGAGACTTTGAAACTTTAATTACCGCTGTTTCCCCCCCTTGTGTGTGTGTGTGTGTGTGTGTGTGTGTGTGTGTGTGTGTGTGTGTGTGTGGGGGGGGGGGGGCAACTTCCAACATGAGTCATTTGGGGGGGGCTCTTGAGAAAAAACACTTTAAAGAAAAACTTTGCAAGTAGGAAACAA
Source organism: Harpagifer antarcticus (assembly GCA_902827135.1). NCBI lineage: Eukaryota > Metazoa > Chordata > Actinopteri > Perciformes > Harpagiferidae > Harpagifer > Harpagifer antarcticus. The sequence continues at coordinate 99,968 of CADEHL010001199.1, read as the reverse complement.
ACACATTATTCAAAACAGACACCCACTGTGTCTGCTCCGTGCTTTCAGAGGATGAGTGTCTAAGCATATGTATCTGTGTCATTGTCTGTTCGCTGCTCCAACTTTTCACTACAATCAGACGGCACCAAGCTTGGGGAGCAACAGATTACATTAGTTTTAAAGGTAACTATTATTCATAACGGATTACATTTTTTAAGTATCCCTCCCAACCCTGGACGTCATCTAGTTCTGTCACCTTCCTCTAAAAGTCACGCTGCGGCGAGCCAAAGGAAACAAAGCGGAGCCCTCTGGAGACGTCGTCTGCCCTGCCAACACGCTGATGGGAGAGCAGCCCATTGCCAGAAAACCACATCAGGAATTCGTATTGGTCCGAGCCAGGCTGCCGGGACCAACACTTCAAAACAACCATAAACAAAACCTATCCTTGACCAACAGTCAGTGCATGGAAACACTCGCCCATGCTTTCATCACTTCCAGACTCCACTAGCATCTTCTACGGTTTACCAAACTAAATAAAAACGTCTATCTGTCCAGAAGCCATCAATCCTTCATAACCTCCACTATCTCTGTTGAATACAGGATTGATATTTGTCCAATATAACTAATGTTTGTCACAAGTGTAATATGAAAGACAACAGAACAATGTGACCTTAGAAAAGCAGAAACCAAGACATTTAGGATCAAACATGTGTCCTCTGCTCAGAGATCTTATTTATAGGAAACCCTGCCTTTGGTTAAGCAGATGCAGGCAGTAGGCGTATAGATTCACACTTAAAGTGTTATACTACAGAACAGCACAGCTTACAATGAAGAAATACATTTGATCCCTTTCCAGCAAACACGATATGTTCTTCTTAGTTTTTTACCAACATTGAAATCCTGCTAGTAATCCACAATTTTCTGAAACGTAACAGTATTCTTATTTGTTATGTAACTGAAAGGGAATACAGCCACCTTTATTTTGTATCCCGATTGCATAATGCCGTTACATGTCATCACAAGCTTGGAGTAGGAACATCGAAATCCAGAAAGATGAAGGGACAGAGAGGACAGATGGAGAGGATCAGAGAAAGACAACAGAAAAAAACAGGCAGGAAAACAGACACCAGGAGGAGAGGAGGAAGGATAGTCAGAGGGAGAAGAAAGCCAGAGGTGGATAAGGTTTCTGTGTCCTGAATACACACACACTGAGCTTCCATTATACTACCTGAATGCCTCATTAAAAGCCTCACACACACACACACACACACACACCACACACACACACACACACACACACACACACACACACACACACACACACACACACACACACACACACACACACACACACACACACACACACACACACACACACACACACACACACACACACACACACACACACACACACACACACACATACACACACACACACAAACAACCACTGTTCAGTTAACTGTTAAGCATGTACAGGTGGAAACAAGCTGCCACTATCTTTAACTCTGTGTGTGTGTGTGTGTGTGTGTGTGTGTGTGTGTGTGTGTGTGTGTGTGTGTGTGTGTGTGTGTGTGTGTGTGTGTGTGAAACCAGAGGAAAAAAACAAACCTGAGGAATTTCAGTTCTTAAACAATCAGCTAGTTACTATTAATCACCCAGCTACGGCTCAGCAAGCTCAGGAATGCAGTCTTTACACACACACACACTCTCTCTCACACACACTCACACACACACACACACACACACACACACACAAATGCACGAACAAATGCACGCACAAATGCACGCACACGCTATGATAGCTAGCAGTAGGTAGTCGTTTTTTGTTGGCAATATCCTTACATTTGATTGTATGTAAAACTCTAGCAGACACCAACATGTTGCAGGAGTGCTGCGGGTAGTGGGCCACTGGGTGAGGGGTTGACAGGGGTGTGTGAGCAGGGGGTGACAGGGGGGTGTGTGCAGGGGGTGAGGGTTGAGAGGGTCCGGCGCTATGTGAGGACAATGTGACCGAAGGGCCTCTCTCCTCCAGGGCTGTCTTCACTCAGCGCTCTGAGAGAGGAAACACTGGCTCTTTTGTATGACCTATAAGACAGACCTCCTTCCCCCGTCACCCCCCTTTTTCTCTCTCTCTCTCTCTCTCTGCTCGGTCGGCCCTATCCTTCTGTGTAATGTGCACCTGCTCACACACACACACACACACACACACACACACACACACACACACACACACACACACACACACACACACACTCACATACAGTACTTCAGAAAGGAGCAGAGTGAAAGGGAGAGAAAAGAGCACTGCATTCCTGTTTTCTCCACATAACTGCTTCATATCTTTCTTTCAGTCTTTATTTATGCACATCCTTATTAGTAAGGGGGAGGAAGAAGGAATGGAGAAGTTCAAACTCGGTTGGAAAGAGTTTTTCATTAATAAGTCATTTGGCAGCTTCATCAACCCTTATTTGCCAAATAAATAGTTTTTAAGCCTTTGAATGAACTTTTTGTTAAGTTAAAACAGTTTTTCAAGCAAGAGACTAACGAGCTTGATTACCAATATTTGATAATTATATCCAAAAAACGTAAATCTGAGAATTGAAAGTGATGTCTGGAGCTCTGAGGAGCTTCTGGCTGTATTACAGTATACCTGTTTGCCTACCAGGAGAACATTGGTGTGGAGGACGCCATCATCTACATGCTCCATGGAGCCTACACACAGCTGGAGGAACCGCACACCTCACTAAGAATCCTGTTCTTCGACTTCTCCAGCACCTTCAATACTATCCAGCCACACCTGCTAGCTGAGAAGCTGTCAGTGATGCAGGTGGATCACAGCATGGTGGCCTGGATCACAGACTACCTCACCAACAGACCTCAGTATGTCAGACTGCAGGGCAGCGTGTCTGATGTGCTGCTGAGCAACACCGGAGCCCCCCAGGGAACTGTGCTGTCACCATTTTTGTTGACCCTCTACACCTCCGACTTCCGCTTCAACTCCGGCTCATGCCACCTACAAAAGTTCTCGGACGACTCCTCCATCGTCAGCTGCATCACAGATGACGATGAGGAGGAATACAGGACCCTGGTGGAGAACTTTGTAGGCTGGTGTGACGACAATCAACTCCAGCTCAACATCAGCAAGACTAAGGAGCTGGTGGTGGACTTCAGGCGGAGCAGGAAGAGACCTCGGACCCCCATCACCATCAAGGGGAAGGAGGTAGAGGTGGTGAGCAGCTACAAGTTCCTGGGAGTGCAGCTGAACAATAAACTGGACTGGACAGACAACACTGATGCTCTCCTCAGGAAGGGACAGAGCAAGCTGTTCTTCCGGAGGAGGCTCAGGTCATTCAACGTGTGCACGAGGCTGCTGCAGACGTTCTACCAGTCTGTGGTGGCCAGTGTGCTCTTCTTTGCCGTGGCGTGCTGGGGTGGAAACACACACGCTAGGGACACTGTCAGGCTGAACAAGCTGGTAAGGAAGGCTAGCTCTGTAGTCGGAGTAAAACTGAACAATCTGGAGGAGGTGGCGGAGGGGAGGACGAGGAAGAAGCTCGACAGCATCCTGGAGAACCCCTCCCACCCACTCCATGCAGAGCTAGTGAAGATGAGGAGTACGTTCAGCCACAGACTCATCGCTCCAAAACAGCGCACCAAGCGCCTCGGACAGTCCTTTGTGCCCGTAGCCATCAGGCTGCACAACAAGGGGGCAATAATGCAAACAAATAAATACTGTCTGCACAACCCACAGTAATAAATTATACTATATTATTATTATTATTATTATTATTAGTAGATAAATATTTAGATATGTATATATATATATATATATATATATATGTCATATGTACAGATCCATCCTACTTTTCACTTGTCACTTTAACTTTTAGTACCTCATAGCTCTGATGACCAAATGTGTATATATGCTCTAAGTTATCTTACTCTTATTTTCTCTTATCCCCCATTCCATAGTCTTTGGTTATTGTTGTCATTACCATTTTGCTTTATTATTGATCCTATTTTTGATCTTGCCTCTATTTGGACCTGTGTGAATCTTTAATGTCCTGTTTTTTTTCACGCTTACCCTGTTGCTGCTTCCTACTGCTGAATTTCCCCACGGGGATTAATAAAGGTCCATCTAATCTAATCTAATCTGGTCATCTTATAAAAAAACATGTCAACAATGTTTGTATAACTACTCTCACTGCCTGAACGGTAGAAACAGGTCTGCACTGCAATTCTAACCATAGTGTGTTACATTATAATTTAAATTTAAATTACAAGAGCCACCTATATGAGGATGGCTTTCTAGATAGATAACGTTCGCTAGTTAGCTTGATCAGCTGGCTAACTAGAGAGAAAGGGAACACTAGTTAGCTTGATTTACAGATGTGAAAGTGTTTGTAGTTAGAAGCCTGAAGTAAGGTCTGTGGTTAACTCAAGCTGAAGAGATTTTCACGTTTTGTTCCACAACATAAGATATGTCAGTAAATACCGACTGGTGAATATCCGAAGCTTATAAGTATACAAAAAACGGTGGTTGCTAATAAATGTCTAAATGGAGATACTAAACGTAATCACGCCGAACATTTGCCGCCTTTAGCTTAGCGGTGGTGACTTGAAGTCATGTGACCGTGATGTTGTTACTTTATAGCCTAACGTTACATTTTTACTTATAGCGATATCATTCATGCTTCAAAAATCACAAAGTTGTGGAAATGAGCACCAGAGATTATTTTCTACAATATACTGAAATCCAATGGAAAGATCCCATTGGCTTTTTGTCGAGGGAGCCTACAGAAATAAGTCCTCACTGCAGCACTCTGTAATCCATACTAATGGTACAATTAGGATTCAAAGCTGGTAAAGTTGGTAGTTTCCCTACAACTGGGCCAATCACTTATGTAACTGATGTCATGAATAAATAAGATGAATAAGTCACAAAGAAGAGATTCCCTGAAGATTTCTCTGGGACTAGATCCACACTGCCAAAGAGAAATCAGTAAATACTTTTTGAAAGATAGACCCCGGGGTTTGGAACATAACGTATGAGTGTGGGACCAACGGAAAAGCTCTCCATTATTCATGCCCGGAGGTAATGCAGCTGCAGAGCAACGATTGGGAATTACAGTTTGACAGGAGCTGCAGGAGATAACTACTGTAAGAGCAGACTGAAGAGATAAAGTCAGACAGAATGGGACATATGGAGACAGAAAGCAGAGACTGAGCATGACGGGAGAGAGTGAATATCTCACTTTCTCTCTTGAGTGGTCATGGTGCAGCTGATAAGAGCTCCAGACCACAGGAACACTTAATGTGATACTTATGGATGTCTCACTGCAGAAAGACAAGATGTGCATTGAACAGGGTTTGGAGGGTTATCTTAAAAAAATGCAATCCATTAATTTCTTCTAGCGTGTTATAAACGTTTTTGTGCATGTTAACGGTCTGCAAAGGCTAACATCCCCAATCCCACACCCCCCCCCCCTACCTGAAACGCCTCCATTAGACTCCTTTGTTTATTTCCGGAACATAATGACATCATTATGTAACAATTGCGCTCCTATTGGCTAATGCTCCAACATATTGTAGGTGATAGGCTAAGGGGCGCGACATCTCTAAGAGGTTGACCAGCCACAACAGAGTCAGCCAGCTAACCAATCAGAGCAGACTGGGCTCTGGTTTCAGACAGAGGGTGAAAAGAGGTGCTGCAGCACAGGCAGTGTGAGACAAATAAAGACCTTTTTGAACTTTAAAGCATGGAGACATGTTACAGTAGGAACAAAATACTAATATGAACCTGAAGATGAGCATTTAACCTTTTTTAAATAATCGGAATCATACATAAACGAGAGAATTGCTTCATAAACTCCCTGATTTGTCATGCAAAAATACATGTTGGGACCCACTTTGCTTTTTAACGTGGTGAAATGTCCCAGACAGGGATATCAAATATTATAACACAAATAATAGAAGGTCCTTAAAGACTATTTTCAATTGGCTTTTCTGTGTGTATGTGGATTTAAGTGTATGTGTGTGTGTGTGTGTGTGTGGTGTGTGTGTGTGTGTGTGTGTGTGTGTGTGTGTGTGTGTGTGTGTGTGTGTGTGTGTGTGTGTGAGGGTGTGTCCTCTTTAAAGTTTGCGCTGTGAGACTTAGACTGCTCAGAGGATTTCCACAGAAGAAGGATGTGCCGGTGTATTACTGTAACACTCAGCCAACTAACATCCACACATTTTCTGAACCATTTATTATTCATTACTCCCCGCTGCTGCCCAAACTCCTCTCCAGGGCTGAACGGAAGCATTTTCTGCTCTCAGCACATACCGGTGAGACCAGGAGTGCAGGCTTAAGGGGCAAAAGTTAGCGCATTAAATATTAGGACCTCGTTCGTGATAGTGAGTTGCTTTCATATATAGATCCTTAATACATGTTTAATTTGCTGCCAAGTTTAGAAGTCATTTAATAACTTGCTTTCTCATTCCTGGATAACAACTATGGTCTTCATGAGCATCTGAGTGTCTGTGCTGCTCTCTGATAAACTGGTGGACATGACAGAGTTGGCAGGAATGAAAAAGGAGTAAAATACATGAATGAATGAATGGAATGTACCTTTTACATTAATTAGAGAATGGTATTGTACAGTAAACTTCATTCACAATGGAGGTGAACAAATATAATTTAATACCTGTTGGTGTGGAAATAAAGCAGGAAAAATAATAACAGGAAACTGTCTGAGACATCAACATCTGTCTGTGACCTTGAGGAATGCCCCCTCACTCTCACTCTCACTCACACACACACACACACACACACACACACACACACACACACACACACACACACACACACACACACACACACACGCACACACACACACACACACAGTTGGAGCAACAATAGATTTCCAGAGCATAACCAGAAATGTTAGACCAAATGATGTGAGTAATGCGACTGAACTTGCCTTTCAAGCTGTAAGCACACATTCCTCTGTATTTCCACTGAGAAACACACACACACACACACACACACACACACACACACACACACACACACACACACACACACACACAGACAGATGGGGGAGAGAGAGTGAGAGGCGACATGAAAGTACAGCAGGTGTAAAATAAAGGGTAAAAATGTTCCATATAAGGCAAGGCAAGGCAAGTTTATTTATATAGCACTTTTCAACACACGGCAATTCAAAGTGCTTTACAGAATAAATATAAACCTAAAAATATTCAGCACGTGTGTCCTCTACAGTGAATCGTATTTCTACACGAGCATTATCACGTAAATACACTGTTTTACACTGCATTATGCAATAATCAACTCGTATTTATCCCTATATTGCATTCATCGCCAAAAACACGAAATACCATATTCAATCCACCCGCACACTCCTCTGTCCATTCATGCTTTCAGTTAACAATGAAAACGCATTTGTACCCAGCAGGAGAGAGCTGATTCACCCTCATCCAGACAACTTTCCCGACATCAGGGAATGTGGGTGGCATTCATTCCCTTTATCCCAGCAACGCGTTTCTGCCATGCAACAAGAAAACACAATTCTAATTTCTAACACTTGCTACAATGTCGGACGGTTTACCTGCAAGACGAGGACGCTTCGGTCAGTCCCTCCAAACCGCTCGGTCTGTAGCGGCACACCAACACACACATTCCGCCTGCTCAGCTTCAGGTTCCCCCACAGAGAGATCATCATCTTCCTCGTCGGCCACCATTGGAAAGCGCGCCACCGTGCGGCAGACGAGAGCGCGCCTTGCAACAGGTGGATGGAGGGAGGGAACAGAACGTTCTTGTTATACATCCATGGCCAGAGCAGGTTGGGGTTGGGATGCTGCCTTCAAGTGTCCTCGGGAAACATAGGAAACAGCCCATTATAACCTTTGTGATATGTCAAATTAGCTATGACTTTTATTGAGCTGGTTAAGATAAGATAAGAAGTACTTTATTGATTCCAATTTGGGAAATGTTTGTGCTGCAGCCATAGACTGGTTGCAGCAGCATAAAAAGACAATAAAAAAAAATATATACATGTTGAATTACAAAATGCACAGTAACAAATATAAAGCAAGTTATTATACATAAGTATGTGAGGCATGGAATATTAAATATTACACACCAGAGTACCAATTCAACAACTTATAACATTGTATTTAATGTATTCAAAGTAAGCATTATTTAACTAAAGGCTGCATGGAAGCCATTCAACTTCTTAATTATTGTATAGATATTTCATACCAAAGAAATTTGGTATACTGTTAGTATCTTTAATTTTTCCACTTTCTAAGTGTTGTGTTAATGTACATATTGTTGGACAAATAGTTCTATCTTTTAATATTTCATATCATTGGTATTCTTTGCACGTCCTCTGGAATATTTGTTTGCACATCCAAGTATATTGTAAATATTTTTTTAATATTTTTTACGTATTTTTACAATTCTTAATATTATATTTATTTTAAATGTATATTTTTTTATTATATTTTTATTGTAACTATTACACCAATACACAAAAGTAATGTATTACATTGCATGTAAAAAACTAAATGGGCAATAAGCCAGATTCTGATTTTGAGTAACTCCTTTTTAAATGTTTATAACTCTCCCATGATAGCAGTTATTTGTAATATGACGTCTATACATTTTTAGACGTCCTTTGTTTCAATTTTACTCTAGCTTTTTGATACAAATATTTAAAATTGAGATCAGTTAAACATATAAACATGTTGTTATTATTACTGTTGTTGTTATAATCAGTAGAAATGGGTATTGCAGGAGCAGTAGCAGTGGTATTATTGTTGAATTATTAAATGCTATACCAAAATATATTAATTGTTTCCAATAGCTTGTGGTGTGTCCATTAAGATTGCACTGTGATCAGTAGGCGGTGGTATTTCCCCAGCCAGGACCGGTCAAATTTTACCGCGAACACCAAAGTAAGGGGGGGGACCATGAAGACAATAGGAGGGTTAATGAGACTTTACATTTTAGAATTAACAAACGAATCACGACTGGGCCTGATCTATTTTAACATAGCATAATAACATTTTGCACATTTCTGCTCAAAACTACCTCTTTTTAAATCTGCACAGCTCTCCACTTAAATATAGTATATAGTATTTGTGATATTTTATTATATTTTACTTTACTCTGTCTGTCAAATATGTAGATGTTGTGTAAATATTGTCTTTATTTATTATGTCTTTATAAATATTTACGAGGCGGCAGTGGCGCAGTGGACTAGTGCGTTGGTGTTCGGAACTTCGGATCAGGGGGACACAGATTCAAACCCCACTGCAGTCAGCATGTTGTTGTGTGTAAGTCTGAACAATGATTATTGCTATCCTGGCTCCAAAATGGTGGAATGAGCTCCCCATTGACATCAGGACAGCAGAAAGCCTGCACACCTTCCGGCGCAGACTGAAAACTCATCTCTTTCGACTCCACTTCGAGCAATAGAATTATTAACAAAGCACTTATATACTAATAAAGGACTGGCTTACCTAAAGCCAGTTGAGTAGCACTTGAAATGTTTGGCTCTATGAAACCTGATGTACTTATATGATTCTGTTTTCTTCAAGGTTGTGTCTTCCTGGTCGAATGTACTTATTGTAAGTCGCTTTGGATAAAAGCGTCAGCTAAATGCAATGTAATGTAATTTGAGTTCCTGGACCTGAACTACAGTATCAGACTTCGAATGTTTCTGTTTCCTTGCTGTAATGCTGTACATTTCCCCTCTTTGGGACGAATAAGGGTATTTTGATTCAGATTTTGATTCTGATTCAGTGTATATTCACAGAGCAAGTTAAAACATAACTTTAACAGTGACACACTTTCTGCTTCCCTTTCCATTACAGCATTTAACACCAGAGGACAAAGACACTGACTTTTGCCCCTGCCGACAAGTGGCCAAAAACAAGTACTTTTACAGATTCAAACCACAAACATCTTATAAATGCACTTTTGAAACTGTAGTTTTCTCATATAAAAGGATATAACATGATAAATGGAAATCATATTATATCTGATGGTATTTGTTTGTGCAAGTTTGTGTTAGGTGGAAATTACTAATACAAAACATCGCAAAATACTTTTAAAGCTTCAAACCACAAACGCTTTATTCTCAGGAATGCACTTTGCAATTGATGAACTTCTGCGCAAGTGAAAGAATATATTATGATTGATAGTAATTTAATAAATGAAGTTGCAATAGTGGCTACATGTGAATGATTGTTTATATAATGATTATATAATAAAGGTATTAATGTAAGGTGATGTTTGACATTAATGTCTTTATGATCAGATATGTGAAAAGCATCTATATAATTGGCCTGTTATATGATCTTGATGTAGGAAGAATTATTATACTTAACATGTATATTATTGTTGTGGTGATAGGTGAGTGTGACAGTATGATATGAGTATTACCTCATGTATATTTAAAAATATATGTATTATTATGATTTTTTTATTAATTAATTTGATTTATTGGTTTATATAGTATTTTTTCTCTCTGTTTTTATTATTATTTTGAATTAATTAACAATAATTGTCAAGATGTATTTTTCTGTATCTTGTTAATTTTCTTAACAGCCGATACAAAATGTAGTTACAAAGAAAAATGCACATATTTATACACACATAAAAACACAAACACTTTTATATGTTTTCATTCATTTAAAGGTGGGGTAGGTAAGTTTGAGAAACCGGCTCGAGATCGCTAGAATTTGAAAATACAAAACCGGAGAAAATCTGCGACTTCCTCACAGAGCCCCTCCTCCAACACACACGAACGCGCACATGACCAATGAGGGCACGAGATAAGTGTGTGCCCCGATGGAAGGCTGACAGGCAGGTAGGCCATCCAGTTACTTTAGCCGGGCCGGCTAAAATGATTGGTCGTGCTTTTTACAGCGCCACGGCTTCCACAGATGAAATTTTTTTATGGATTTTTTGTCAAAGCACTTCAGATATTCATTGCTATCGGGATGTTAAGAGCATTCCATGGAATATAACAAAAAGTGTATCTCGAGCCGGTTTCTCAAACTTACCTACCCCACCTTTAAGTTTGAGATCATATTCAATCGAATCACCTGTGTAAATCTATAACATTCATGGAAATGAAGGTTGGTAAAAATGACTTCTTTACACACATATAAGTGTACATTCATGTCTTTATTGTGGTCAAAAGCATGTTAACAGAGTAACAGTCAGACATATGTCAGACATATGTAACATCTCAGTTGCTAAGGACAAGTTGTGCGAGATGCACAAACTGAGGGATAAGTGACAGAACCAGTGGCGGCGCCAGAGATTTTCTCTAGGGGGTGCTGTGGGGTAGCTTGACGTTTCATAGAGGGTGCTTAAACATTAAGGGTTTCCCATTAATGCACCAGCGCTACAGTTGAATTTTCTACTGCAACACTCCCCACACACACACACACACACACACACACACACACACACACACACACACACACACACACACACACACACACACACACACACACACACACACACACCACACACACACACACACACACACACACAGTGTACCCGCGACTGTTACAATGAAGGCTCGGTAATCAGCTCACGGCATATAGGTGTAAGCAGGGGAGGGTCCTCACCTCCTCTAGTGGGGAAGATTTTTTTTTAAATATTGAAGTTAAAAAGCATCAATCTGGTGCACTTTGAGAGCCAAAATGAAGAGATCTATGGATATACAGTATCTCTCAACATACATATGAAACAGAACTGTAAACAGATTTTCTATTTCTTTATAGATATTTTACAAATCACTCCCCTTTTAAAACAAACCGTTTGAGACCCACTGAGATAACTAGACTAAAGTTAACTATCTAAACACTGAGAGTCCTTTACTTCACCTGAGCTGAGGTTATCTGAGACTCTCAGTCTGACAGGAGAGAGTTCTCCCTCCACCTTGTTGTTGAAAAAGCTCCTTATATCCGTTAGCTTGGCTAGCTAGCACCAGATGCTAACCACAACGATCTCCGGTAGATACCCACCGGTGCGCGAGCTCTCTCTCTCGCTTAATTGAGTGTCCACACGTGGACGTTTAAGGACTAAAAAACGTTTAAGGACTAAAAAACAATCCATTTGTCACTTTGCTGTTAGCAAATCATTTGGGGCTCCAGCTAACAGGAAGTCAGTCAAGTGTCACAAAGTAATTTAGCCTATGGGTAGGTAAAAAATCGAATGGGTGCTGGCCATTGGCCTAATCATATCACCTGTATTGGCTTTATGTTTTTGGTCAAACATTTATTTGTTTCACATTTGCATTGATGTAATCAGTAATTTTTCTGATTTAATTTAATAAAATTAATAATAATCTTTCGGAAAAAAAAATTCTTGGGGGTGCTTAGGCAATCCTGGGGGGGTGCTTCAGCACCCCCTAGCTCCCCCCTGGTGCCGCCCCTGCACTTGATCCTCGTGTGTGTGTGTGTGTGTGTGTGTGTGTGTGCGCGCCCTGACTTAACGCTTGAATACATGAATTCATCAGAGGTGGAAAAAGTTCTCAGATTTAGCAATACTGCAGTGTAGAAATACTCAAGTACAGATCCTGTATTGAATGGTTCACAAATAGAATAGAAGTGCATTAAAGTATTATTAAAGTAACAAATAGTAGTAAAGTGTTTTATAATTTATGCATGAATTATTATTATTATTCCTTTTGTTAACTTCTTGTTATCTTTAAGTTAACTGTTGTTATTTCTTGGATTATTTGATTGTTTATATTCTTTTTTTTTTTCAGTTATTATTATTTATTTATATTTGATCTGCTATTAATAGTTATTTATTCAGTAAATCATTTTTTCTATGTACTTTTAAATGAAGTCTTATCTATGCTGTGGTGTCACACACAGAAACAGGATATTATAATGCCTGGAGGGTGGAGCAGCACCATCCATCATATTCTCTGCCATGTGCAATATTTAAAACAAGCTTTCTTTAAAGGCAGCTAGATCTAGTTACTTCTGTTCAAACTGACGGCTGATTTATTACTTTTAAATGTTCACTTAAAGGTAGGGTAAAACACTTTTTGTTATATTCCATGGAATGTTCTTAACATCCCGATAGCAATGGATATATTAAATGCTTTGACAAAAAATCCATTACAACATTTCATCTGTGGAAGCCGTGGCCAATCATCTGAGCCGGCTAAAGTAACTGGATGGCCTACCTGCCTACCTGCCTTCCATCTGTGCACAAACTTCTCTGGTGCCCTCATTGGTCATGTGCGCGTTCGTGTGTGTTGGAGGAGGGGCTCTGTGAGGAAGTGGGCAGCAGATTTTCTCCGGTTGTGTATTTTCAAATTCTAGTGCACTCGATCTGGTTTCTCCAAATTACCTACCCCACCTTTAAGTGTCTATATATTTTTTAAATGTACTTTTACCTTTTCATTAAGAGTTGGAATTTACATTCACCTTCATGTAAAGTCATTCAATGAAGACAGAGTCAGGGGTCATGTCGGAACCCAAGTGAACTTTATTGGGATTGTTTACAAAGCCGTAACATTTGGAATGACTCAAAATAAAATAATAAAAAGTCCGGAGATGCAACAGCTGATCCCTGGGGAGATTTTTTTTAACCTGGCCAAAACATAACTGTCTCCTGCCATCAATGTGTGTGTGTGTGTGTGTTGTTGTTTTGAAAAGAGCTGAAGTTGGACAATGGAGGGGTCAGAGTCTTCACCACAGATGTTTCAGTGGCTTAGTACTCCTCCCCTTCTTCTCCTTCGTCCCCCACGCTGTCGGTGCCCACCTCCTCATAATCCTTCTCCAGGGCGGCCATATCCTCTCTGGCCTCAGAGAACTCTCCCTCCTCCATCCCCTCTCCAACGTACCAGTGGACGAAGGCCCTCTTGGCGTACATCAGGTCGAACTTGTGGTCCAGGCGAGCCCAGGCCTCTGCGATGGCAGTGGTGTTGCTCAGCATGCACACGGCCCTCTGCACCTTGGCCAGGTCTCCACCAGGAACCACGGTAGGGGGCTGGTAGTTGATGCCCACCTTGAAGCCAGTGGGACACCAGTCCACAAACTGGATGGTGCGCTTGGTTTTGATGGTGGCGATGGCAGAGTTGACATCTTTGGGCACCACATCACCACGGTACAGGAGGCAGCAGGCCATGTACTTGCCGTGGCGGGGGTCGCATTTCACCAACTGGTTGGCCGGCTCGAAACAGGCGTTGGTGATGTCAGCCACCGACAGCTGCTCGTGGTAGGCCTTCTCTGCGGAGATAACTGGGGCGTAGGTGGCCAGAGGGAAGTGGATACGAGGGTAGGGCACCAAGTTGGTCTGGAACTCAGTCAGATCCACATTCAAGGCACCATCGAAGCGCAGGGAGGCGGTGATGGAGGAGACGATCTGTGCAATCAGCCTGTTGAGGTTGGTGTAGGTGGGGCGCTCGATGTCCAGGTTCCTGCGGCAGATGTCGTAGATGGCCTCATTGTCCACCATGAAGGCACAGTCGGAGTGCTCCAGGGTGGTGTGGGTGGTCAGGATGGAGTTGTAGGGCTCCACCACAGCGGTGGACACCTGGGGGGCGGGGTAAACCGCAAACTCAAGCTTGGACTTCTTGCCGTAGTCGACAGAGAGACGCTCCATCAGCAAGGAGGTGAAGCCAGAGCCGGTTCCCTCCTCCAAAGGAGTGGAAGATCAGGAAACCCTGGAGCCCTGTGCACTGGTCAGCCTGGAAATAAGGGATAATGGTTTTAAATGTTTTGCCATCAATCGAAATATGTTTTTTATTTTAAAGGCTTCACTTGCAACATGTAATGAGATGAAGAGCTCACCAGTTTACGAGTCCTGTCCAGAACCAGGTCGATGATCTCCTTCCCGATGGTGTAGTGCCCGCGGGCGTAGTTGTTGGCTGCATCTTCCTTTCCAGTGATCAGCTGCTCCGGGTGGAAGAGCTGCCGGTAGGTTCCTGTGCGGACTTCATCTGAGGAACAACACAGGTACAGTCATGGGTATTGAACCAGAACAATCCAGAATATTTTAGTTACACGTCTATTCTACTGTAGATATTATATTTGCTGTTTATTGATTTTATTTTATTATTTATATATTTTAATGCCTGAACACACTGCTGCGGCAACAAAATAATTTCCCAATTTGGGTTCAATAAGCATCTATTTATCCGTCTGTCCTACCCGTCTTCTTCAAAGATATTATTTCACGTTTAAATACAAATATGTGTATCCTTACCGATTACAGTGGGCTCTAGGTCCAAAAAGACGGCTCTGGGGACGTGTTTGCCGGCTCCAGTCTCGCTGAAGAAGGTGTTGAAGGAGTCGTCCCCTCCTCCGATGGTCTTGTCACTTGGCATCTGACCGTCAGGCTGGATGCCGTGCTCCAGGCAGTAGAGCTCCCAGCAGGCATTGCCCATCTGGACTCCGGCCTGGCCGACATGCATAGAGATACACTCACGCTGTGGAGGAGAGACAAACGGTTATTTTATTAAAGAGACCGTCTTTTGAGCAGATTACATTTTCGAATTTGAACGGATACATTCCATGTCAGTTTATACAGTGCAATCACTGACCTACTTATACAAGTACTACAACGTATGTTAATACAAACAGTTTCCATCTGTCAATTCGACAAATAAAACACAACTAGACTCAACTCTAAAATTGTGATTTATCGCAATTAAATTAACCAATTACCAACACCATTAGATATACAGTCACAGGGATACATTTAAAAAGGTTGGGAGGGAGGGGTACATTACAATATGGTCGATTTATTGGACAATATTTCCCTAAAAATCATTCCCTTTTAAATGGTGTTTTGGGCGCTGACAGGTTATAAACCCTAAACCGGGGCTGCAGTCGAATAGTCCATTTAGCTTAGGAACCTTCCTAACGGAGTGAAATGACCCGGAAGTACCTCAGTGGCAGCCATGATAAGTGCCGTTCGAATTCTCTAGATCAGTGGTTTTCAAACTGTGGATTTTTAAATTTGATTATTTTCTCCTTTTAGCTTTGTGAAGCACCTTGAGATGACGTTGTTTTTAAAGTGTGCTATATAAATCGAATGTATTATTATTATTATTCAATTGTAAACAAACACTGCTCGGAAATATCTCATTGGTCAGAGAGCTGTGGGCATAATGCTGCCTTTTGCAACATCCTACTTGTGTGAATAGGCTTTTCTGCTGTTGCTGCCATCAAAACCAAATACAGATCAAAGCTGAACATTGACAATGAACTGAAAGTGGCAGCCTCAAAACAACAGCCCCGGTTTGAGAAGATCTGCGAGGGAAAGCAAGCACACACAAGTCATTGGCTATGTGTGGAATAGGAATGGTAAAGTGATGTGATCGTTTGCAACCTGCAGTAGAAATAGAAGTTCATTCATATATTTTCCTTAAAGAAATTTGAATTTAAAAATCTACTACTCTGGGAAGAAGGCCAACCAGTTTTAATTAGGCCAAATTAATTCACAGTATCTATTACCTTTGTTCACGTGTAATCCATAATAACATATAAAATGATAGCTGGATCTTTGTATCTTCTTATTATTAGCAGAGAAAATGTAATGTTTTTACAACAATATACAATTAATCCTACCAATATAGATGGGAACCGGGTTGGGGGGGGTCCTGAAAATATTTCTAATTACCCAAGGGGGGCCCGACTGAAAAAGTTTGGGAACCACTGCTCTAGATGATAGGAAAGGAGGTTTCAAACTTCCTTTATAACCTCCTTTAGCTTAGGAACCACTGGACCTCCCTCACCGAAAGGAGAGGAGAAAATGCTGCCCCACAATGCATTGCAGCCGCAGCATTTGCTTCACACAACAGGCAGCCGTTCATCGAAAGAAACGATTATGACGGAGAAATGATATCATGAAAGTTACGGTGCTTATTAAGCATTTTAAAACGTATGTGGTAAGTTGCCAAAGTGCTTTGTTCTGAACGTTCATCAGTATTATAATCAAAAAGAGAAATATGAACGTTAGTTTTTACTGAAATGATCAAATAAAGTCAACATTTCACTGAGCTGTGTGTTTGTTCAACTTTTAAAAGATGTTTGAATGGTGATATACACAGTGATAGATGTTAAGGACTAACGTTTATAATAAATACATTTGTATTTATTTTAAGATATTTTCATACAATCATAGGTATTGGGATCATTTGTATTAATGTGGACCGGAGGGAGAGGGCGACGAGCATAAGTTTCACTTTCCTTTTTTATTTCAATTCCAACTTTGGTCATGAAGAATATGTTTCTCTGTTGTCCACGTTCATAAAGCAAAGCAACAGCATCAGAGCACGGTGCAGAGTCTCTAGATGAGTTTACAGAAGTCCCTCCTTCTTATTAAACATCCATGTTGTAGTCTGCTATATAGAAAACTGTAGTTTCCATAGTTTCCCCACAGCAGCAGACGCACAAAATGACGTCCGCTGGCGCATCATAAACACGTCGGATAGTGAAAGTGCAGTCGGATTCTCTAAAGTACCGCAGGTCTCTTCTCCTAAATCCTTTTGAATTCTCCTATCCACTATCCCTTAACCCCGTGACGTTTCACTCAGAGGTCAAGGAATAGACGATAGGTTTAGAATTTAGGAGCTGATTTTTGGACTATTCGACTGCAGCCCTAGTGACTTTGTGTCGAGTCACGTGTTCCTGTCTGCCCCTCCCAAAACGAGCAACATGTCTCCTCACTGCTGCAAAGCCCTGCCTTTCTGTAACGTTCATGGACCGGTCATTATCTGATGCAGTCTTCTAGCTCGCCGGTTTTCAGTAATGCCCAGCCCAGGGTTTCCGCTAGGATTTTTTTCTCGCCGGTCAAATGTCCGAACAGAATTTATTTTACCGGACACATTTGAAACTTACCGGTCATGTTTCAATAATAATAATAAGAATTGTGTGGCAGAGTTTCCGTTAGCAGGTAATCACCGGACTATGACCGGCTATGCTGATGTTTAAAACTCAGTTCATGGGAGTCGTTTTTATATTGCTTCAGTTTATAATCGTAACAGATCGAAAAATTCAGATTCATTTTTCAACAAATGATTCCACAAACAACATCATTATTACATTCAAAGAAACTACTTGCAGTAGATGAACTACATTATTCAAAAGTTTACATTAACTTTGAATAATAACACGGGAGAAACGGATCCTCTCTTTCTTTCCTCCCTCCTTCCCTCTCTCCTGACAGCCCGTCAGTTTCTCATGCAGCACGCTAAACAGTGGGCGGGGCTTCAGGTCAGACTCAGCAGCTGATCTGATCTCTCTCTCGCGTCCGGTTACACTACACTCGCGTTTATGTCCATATCGATCAGATCCAGTTCTCCTGATCGGCCTATAGAGAGCGCCGATCAAACTATTAAGAGTGAATATCGGCCGATAATGATCAGGCGGCCAATCGATCGGAGCATCGGACATTTTGACCGACAGGTTTTGAATTTACCGGTTTTTATTCAATTTGACCAGCTAAATACCGGCTAACGGAAACCCTGGCCCAGCCTTATGTCTTCCAAACACACAAAGATGGGAAAACAGTTTTTTGCATACCGTTTTATACTGTATGCTTTTATTCCTATTAAACTGGAGAGAAAAATGCCCAAATGTCGATGTCGATCTTTGACTGTAGTTTAAAGCGATGAAAGTTACGTTTTAACGGCCAATTTCAACCGTTATGATTTAAACTGCGCCAACTGTTTGGACTAAAGCGACCTCAATTTAGGCACATAAACTGGATTTTAACCGCAAACAATCTAATTACCGGTAGTTTGATTATTTATATAATTGTTTTGTTCGTCAGTACTCACCATTTTTGTAGGATTGTTTACCCTGCTTCTTTCCGACACTAAAGAATCGGTTGTTGACGGTTGTAGTGAAAAGGAGGCGAGGAGCTGCCTATATTTATAATTTTCTGAGGGGGCGGAGACACAGCGGCGGTTTAAATTTCTTTCTGGCGCGAGCAAACGCTGGTAGAGGTGCATTCAGGCACGGCTCGAAATAGTCCGACCCTACACGTTAGCTGTGTCATCTAAAATAACTGTTTTTAATTTTCGTTCTATTGAACGTCCAGAAACGTTTGAATTAAGATCAGAAATTATTGTTTCATCGTCTAATAAAGTGTATTATATATTCACCCCATGATCAGAAATTATTGTTTCATCGTCTAATAAGTGTATTATATATTCACCCCATGCAAAGGTTTTAGGCTTCTATTTATGTCGGAGCCTGAATTGGAAAAGGCATGAAAATATCACACACCACATAGAGTTGAATTGTTTCGTTTCTAATCTAAACAACATACAAGCTGAACATATCCCCATCATTTATAGAATATCAAAAGCTAAAACTACAAGTTTGTTTTCATTGTATTTTAACCTGAATGTTACTAGAATACACACAAACAGTCTTATTTGTGATCTCTTAAGTTTGGAAGGCGAATGTGGGAGAAGCACATGAAGGCAGCATTATTCAAATAAGGAAGCAGGCTCTCTCTTTCTCTCATTCAATTCAATAGCTTTATTATAATAATAATAATAATAATAATAATAATAACAATAATAATAATTCATTACATTTATTAGAGCGCTCTCGCAAATGCTCAAAGCTCTTCACATTACATATTACACTTTATTAGCATTACCATAGTTACATGCAATGTCTTGCGATGTTGGTAAATGGTTCAAAAATAAAACACCATTAATTTCGGGTTAAAAGTTTACCTTTACTGTGACATATCAGTATAGCCACGGAAGATAGTTTGTGTGATTCATTCCCATGCATCAAGGTTATTTTCATGTATGTAATTGTGTTTCCTGCACAGTGTAGAGTCTTGTTGTGATGAGAGGGATAGAGGTATTTCATAAAAAAATAGCTGGAGAATAGCTACAGCATTTATATCACAATTTAATCGGAGCTGATCACAACTTGTCATGAGTGATCCAGTCATCTCGATGAGCGTTCGGGCTGTGAATAAACGACTTGTGTTTTACTTTTAGCAGGGTTGCCAACTTTGGGTACCTGGCTGGAGTGAGATTTTGATATCATGGGTTTAATTACATATGCGCACGAAATGACTGCTATCGTGTCAGTAGCGGGACCTTAGCATATAGGATATACAATATATACAAATACACAATATTGGACACAGACTATAAAAGGCACAAAGTTTCATTCACTAATGAAAGTCAAACACATGCTTGTTTCCACTGTTTTATTGTGTGCCTATAAGCAATTAATTGACGTATCGTACGATAAATATAAATGAACTCGATAAATTGCCATTTACATGAGGATGTGACTAGCAGTTTGAAAGGATGTACTTGAATTATTATTATTATATATTATTATTATGTCAGTGGTCTAAAATGGTCATACAACGGTGCCGACAATAATTTCCGGGAAAATGTATCCAACAAAATTAATTATCGTGAGAGGCCTATACATGAAACACACACACACAAACAAATCTACAGACTTACTCCAAACTGCCAAATATATTAATTAACACACTCTCACTCTCATACACTCTTTGACTCTATTTTGGCCTAGTAGAACAATAAGCAGCAGATTTTTACTTTTTTATCATTTCAACTGGATCTTAGATCTGCGCATGCGCAATACGGGTTGGCAGTTGCCACAGAGTATTTTTGTTGGGTAATCTATGGTAGGGCTAACCCATACAGTGGTGGGGCTCAAATCAGCATTTGCAATGTAATTACACACGCTACCCTTGACAGTGAAACGCCACGCGTGAGGTTTAGATTATTTCCCTGTAGAAGTACTCAGTTCTTGTACTTGAGTAAAAGTAGAAGTACCAGAGTGTAGGAATACTCTGTTACAGTAAAAGTCCTGCATTCAAAATGTTCCTCAAGTGAAAGTAGAAAAGTATTCTCATCAAAATATAGTGAAAGACAGTGAAAGTAGTCGTTGTGCAGATTGGTTCATTTCAGAATAATATATCTGATATGTTTTATAATGATTGATCATGAAAGTGTTCTCAAAGCTGGTAAAGGTGCAGCTAGTTTGAATGACTTTGCATACTGCAGGGTAGCTGGTGGATTTACTCCAGGTGGAACTAAAGACTGATTCAACACTTGGTTATATTTCACATCATTCATCCACATCTGTAAAGTAACTAAAGGTATTAAATACATGTAGTGGAGTAAAAGTACACCATTTACCTCTGAACTGTAGTGGAGTAGAAGAAACACTACATTTTAACATGCCAACTACAAATGCACACATGCATTTGTTGTACATTTTAATATACATAACAGCTAGGAACAAGCAGTGACGTTAACTACATTTAATATAGCCTACTGTACTTAAGTACAATTTTGAGATACTTTTTTACTTTACTTAAGTATTTAAATATTTTTGCTACTTTGTTCTTTTACCCCACTACAATTAAAAGGGTAAAAGTGTACTTGCATTACCTATAATAACTCACGCGGTCTCTACAAGTTGATGATCAAAATCAAAACACTGATAGAAGGTGGGATAAAAATATCACAAATGTGAAACACTTAAACATGGAGCATCGTGAACAGATCAAATCAGAAATGAAATAAAGCACCTGGGAGATGTCGTTAACGCTGGAACAGAGCGTCCTCTGCAACAAATTGAAATGTTGTTGACACGGGCACAGAGACTACTTAAACTTTATGATTTGGACTCTGAGTCATATTTTCTTATTGACCATTTGGGTCAATTTCTATACACAATGATCTTTGTGACAGATTATCATAGCCTCGTGTTTTAAAGTGACATTATGATCTTTTTTTAGGTCCCTTTTTTTACCTAACATATGGGTTATGTGTGCCTCGTTGTCCCTCTGATGTGTTCTCTTTCCTTGACATTTTCAGGAGGAAAGATACGCCTTTCTCACTGAGTGGTACGACCCGACTGCAGCTCTGCTGATTGCACTGAACACCTGGCTTTCCAATGCCTGTACTGACCATTCTGTCCATTTTATTGACAATTTTAACTTGTTCTGGGATCGCAGACATCTTTTCAAGGCAAATGGAGTTTGCCTGAACAAGTCAGGAGTGGAATTGTTTATCTCTAACATTTTCAACTGCCTGCGTCATCAATCTGTTCCCTCTGCCAAGGACAAGCGGCAAGAGGAATCAAAACGGGAGAAAGACACAACACATCGTGCAGAAAACCCTGAAGAATTATCACTACACCCGCCTGAGGAATGTCTTGATTATGGGAGACCTATGAGACACATGGAGGAGTCTCCACTGCCCGTCACCCCCCCCCCCCCCTGACAACGCCCTTGAACACATGAAGGCGATACAGAGGGTTGGCACCGATTCTTTCCTGGAGTTCAAAGACCAAACTAAGGCGATACGCAGGGCTGGCAGCATTTCCTTTACCCCCGCTCCTCAAGGACGCCCACCAAAATCACCGCGGAGACGGGCACCATCTCCCCCCCCGTCTTCATCACCGAGCCTACGTCAACCACCTCCCTCCCCTGGCAGCATGTCTTCTACCCCTACACCATCTCCTCCGTCTCCATCACCGTGCCTACGTCAACCACCTCCCCTCCCTTCAAGAAAGCATCTGCAGTCTACGAAGCCTGATAAGGATGTGTGTGTACAAAATGCTTACTGATGTGTGCTGGGTCCAGGCTCAAGGGCGTATGGCACTCTCAACTCTTTCCAGGACATGCCAGGGCCCTGCCTGCCTGTAGCTTTGCCGATATCTGTGTTGATAGGTAATAGATTAAGAGCGGTGAATCATCGTAGATACAGGAAGCGCTCAAACGTTTGTGTGAGTTCATCTAATTTAGCAGTGATTCCATGTCAGCGACAGCTTGTTACAAAAAACATGACTGATAGTGTGTTTAACAAACTTAAACTAGCTTTATTAAATGTCAGGTCTTTGGCAGGAAAAACATTTTTAATCAATGATTTTATCACTGAGCACAATCTCGATTTTATGTTTTTAACAGAAACTTGGATTGAACAAAATAACAGTGCAGCTGTTCTTATCGAATCAACCCCTCCCAACTTTAGTTTTATGAGTCAGGAAAGAATGCATAAGAAAGGGGGTGGAGTTGCTATTCTGTTTAATGATTCCCTTCAATGCAGGAAGACATCTTATGGGAACTTTGCTTCTTTTGAATATGTGGCCCTTCAGCTGAAATGCTCCTCTCGAGCTCTGTTCCTAAATATCTATAGACCACCCAAATACTGTGCAAGCTTTTATGATGACTTTACTGAACTGCTGTCTATAGTGTGTATTGACTTTGACCGTTTAGTCATTGTTGGTGATTTTAACATCCATGTTGACAACCCTCAGGACAGAGGGGCAAAAGAACTGTTTTGTGTTCTTGATAGCCATGGACTGACTCAGCATGTGGCGGAGCCCACGCACAATAAGGGGCACACTCTGGACTTAATTATCTCAAAGGGTCTGAATATCTCTAAGGTTGTGGTGACTGATGTTGCACTCTCTGATCATTCCTGTGTTTTCTTTGAGAGCTCTATTTCTGTTCACAAAAATGTTCAAAAATAGGTAACCACAAAGCGATATTTAACTGAAAACACTAGGGAAATGTTTACTCAGAATTTTTCTTCCACACTTGCCCCTGCTAACATCTCAGTAAATGAGCTAGTAGATCATTTTAATTCAAAAATTAAAAATATTATAGATGCCATTGCTCCAACTAAGGTAAAAGAAGTGACTGGCAAGAAAATATCTCCATGGAGAAAAGCCATGACCGTGAGAGCAGAAAAAAGAGTGTCGAAAAGCTGAACGCAGGTGGCGAAAAACAAATCTCCAGGTTCACTTTGAAATCTATAAAGAGAGACTTGGCCTTTATAATTTGGAATTGAAAAACGCACGACAATCGTTCTTCTCTGACATGATTGCCAAAAACAAAAACAATGCACGTGCCTTGTTTGCTACCGTCGACAGACTAACTAACCCCCCAGTGTCAGTAGCCTCTGAATTTCTATCCACCAGGGCGTGCAATAATTTTGCCTCCTTTTTCACTGACAAAATTCAGAAAATAAGACAAGCAGTCAGTGCCTCTGCATCAGGAACAACAAATGTGTTGTCTCTGTGTCAACTTAACATCAATTCAAACACCATGACACAATTCCATCAGATTAATGATAAAAACCTAGAGGACATTATTCAACTTCTGAAATCCTCCTCCTGCTGCCTTGATATTATTCCAACGGGATTTTTTAAAGATGTTTTGCCTTGCATGGCCTCAGATCTACTTCAAATAGTAAACAAATCTCTTCACTCAGGTATTTTTCCACAGGCCCTGAAAACTGCAGTCATTAAACCGTTCTTAAAAAAGAATAATCTAGATGCTTCAGTAATGAACAATTACAGGCCCATATCAAACCTGCCATTTCTAGGTAAAATCATTGAAAAAGTTGTTTTTCAACAGTTGAGTAATTTCTTGCATTTAAATAGTTGTTTCGATGTGTTCCAGTCAGGCTTTCGTCCAAACCACAGTACTGAGACTGCTCTTGTAAAAGTCTTTAATGACATCCACTTAAACACAGACAGTGGCAGAACTTCAGTGTTAGTATTATTAGATCTCAGTGCTGCGTTTGACACTGTTGACCACAGCATATTACTAGACCGACTGGAAAACTGGGTGGGACTTTCGGAAACCATCCTAAATTGGTTTGAATCCTACTTAAAGGACAGAAACAACTTTGTTTCTATTGGTAAATACACATCTGAGTTGACAAATATGACATGTGGGGTTCCTCAAGGCTCCATCTTGGGGCCTCTTCTCTTTAACATCTACATGCTACCACTGGCTCAGATAATGAAAAACAACAAAATAAGTTACCATAGCTATGCAGATGACACACAAATTTACGTAACAGTTTCAACAGGAGACTATGCTCCAATTCAAACACTGAGTAAGTGCATTGAACAAATCAATGACTGGATGTGTCAGAACTTTCTCCAATTAAACAAAGATAAAACTGAGGTAATGGTTTTTGGAGCCAAGGCAGAACGTATAAAAGTCAGCGCTGAGCTTCGGTCTGCAATGTTCAAAACAACAGAGCCAGAAATCTAGGTGTAGTCATGGACTCTGACCTGAGTTTCAACAGCCACATTAAAACAGTTACTAAATCAGCCTACTATCACCTAAAGAACATATCTAGGATTAAAAGACTAATGTCGCAGCAGGATTTGGAAAAACTTGTCCATGCTTTTATCTTCAGTAGACTCGACTACTGCAATGGTGTCTTCACAGGTCTCACTAAAAAATCTATTCGGAAGCTGCAGCTGATTCAGAACGCTGCTGCTCGAGTCCTCACTAACACTAAGAAAGTGGATCACATCACTCCTGTTCTGAAGTCTTTACACTGGCTTCCTGTGTGTCAAAGAATAGATTTCAAAATACTGCTGCTGGTTTATAAAGCTTTGAATGGTTTAGGCCCAAAATACATTTCTGATCTACTGCTAAATTATGAACCATCCAGATTTCTCAGGTCTTCAGGGACTGGTCAGCTTTCTGTCCCCAGAGTCAGAACTAAACATGGTAAAGCAGCGTTCAGTTATTATGCTCCAAATATCTGGAACAAACTCCCAGAAACCTGCAGGTCCGCTGCAACTCTGACTACTTTTAAATCCAGGCTGAAGACTTTTCTTTTTGTCGCTGCTTTTAATTGAACTATTCATATCTTAGACTGCACTGTAACTTTTATCCATGTATTTTTTCTTTTAATGTTTATCCATGTATTTCTTCTTTTAATGTTTATTATATTAGCTTTTCTTTTTAATGACTGATTTTAAATGACATTTTCTTAATCAAATCAAATCAAATCAAGTTTTATTTATAGAGCACATTTAAAAACGATGTTTGGTCGAGCCAAAGTGCTGTACATGTAATAAAAACACTTTACTGCAGTGCAATTGTAACAAAGACAGTGATTTTGCAACAGCAAATATAAAAACAATACACAGGGAAATGTCAGAAGTCGTGCTCCGCTCTAGCTAGAAAGCCTGAGAGAAGAAGTGTGTTTTTAGAGAGGATTTAAAAACCCCTAGGGTCTGGGCCGACCTCACATGGAGGGGCAGAGTGTTCCAGAGCCTCGGGCCAGCTGCTGCGAAGGCTCGGTGCCCTCGGGTTTTGAGCCTGGTCTTCGGCACTACCAGCAGCAGCTGGTCAGCAGACCTTAAAGCTCTGGCTGGGGTGTAGCGCTGGAGGAGTTCAACTATATAGGAAGGAGCCAGCCCATTTAGAGCGTTAAAAACAAATAAAAGGATTTTAAAATCAATTCTGAACTGAACTGGAAGCCAGTGTAGTGAGGCCAGAATTGGGGTGATGTGGTCGCGCTTTTTGTGGCCAGTCAGCAAACGTGCAGCTGCATTTTGGACCAGCTGCAGGCGTTTAATTGACGCGTGGTCCATACCCACATACAGAGCGTTGCAATAGTCCAGCCTTGAGGTAACAAAGGCGTTGATGACCCTTTCCATGTCTTTAAAAGATAAATAGGACTTGGTTTTGGCCAATAGTCATAAAACTCTTAATGGCAGTGTGTGATTTTGAGGCTATTTCAGTGAAACAAGGTTTTCTTAATGTCTTTCATTTGTTGTAAAGCACTTTGAATTGCCTTGTGTTGAAAAGTGCTCTATAAATAAACTTGCCTTGCCTTGCCTTGCCTATAACTCTCCCATGATAGCAGTTATTTGTAATATGACGTCTATACATTTATAGACGTCCTTTGTTACAATTTTACTCTAGATTTTTGATACAAATATTTAAAATTGAGATCAGTTAAACATATAAACATGTTGTTATTATTACTGTTGTTGTTATAATCAGTAGAAATGGGTATTGCAGGAGCAGTAGCAGTGGTATTATTGTTGAATTATTAAATGCTATACCAAAATATATTAATTGTTTCCAATAGCTTGTGGTGTGTCCATTAAGATTGCACTGTGATCAGTAGGCGGTGGTATTTCCCCAGCCAGGACCGGTCAAATTTGACCGCGAACACCAAAGTAAGGGGGGGGAACACGAAGACAATAGGAGGGTTAATGAGACTTTACATTTTAGAATTAACAAACGAATCACGATTGGGCCTGATATATTTGTTCACGCGTATACAGTAAATGTAATGTAACATTTTGCACATTTCTGCTCAAAACTACTGCTTTTTAAATCTGCACAGCTCTCCACTTAAATATAGTATATAGTATTTGTGATATTTTATTATATTTTACTTTACTCAGTCTGTCAAATATGTATATGTTGTGTAAATATTGTCTTTATTTATTATGTCTTTATAAATAATTACGAGGCGGCAGTGGCGCAGTGGACTAGTGCGTTGGTGTTCGGAACTTCAGATCAGGGGGACACAGATTCAAACCCCACTGCAGTCAGCATGTTGTTGTTTTATTGGTTTATATAGTATTTTTTCTCTCTGTTTTTATTATTATTTTTGAATTAATTAACAATAATTGTCAAGATGTATTTTTCTGTATCTTGTTAATTTTCTTAACAGCCAATACAAAATGTAGTTGCAAAGAAAAATGCACATATTTATACACACATAAAAACACAAACACTTTTATATGTTTTCATTCATTTAAGTTTGAGATGTATTCAATCGAATCACCTGTGTAAATCTATAACATTCATGGAAATGAAGGTTGGTAAAAATGACTTCTTTACACACATATAAGTGTACATTCATGTCTTTATTGTGGTCAAAAGCATGTTAACAGAGTAACAGTCAGACATATGTCAGACATATGTAACATCTCAGTTGCTAAGGACAAGTTGTGCGAGATGCACAAACTGAGGGATAAGTGACAGAACAGGTTTTATCATTCCATTTGTGATGAGATCCAAAGTTGTTGTGGACACAGTCTTCATTTCCAGAACTATTCGGCTCTCCTGAACTCCAAGAGACAAAGTTGACCCATCAGACCACATCCATCTTCCCTCCTTTTGGGTGTCACTGAGTCCGATCCAGGTGTATCCCTCAGTAGGGTCATAGTTCTCGATCAGTGATTTGACGAAATTCTCTTCCCCTTGACTGTGGTTAGACACCAGGTTGGCTCCCTGGGACACACAGTGGAGCTCTGCATCAGCCCAGTCCATGTCTGCGGCGATGTACTTGTAGCAGTGGCCGTTGAAGGAGTACCAGAACATGGGACAGCTGCCACGCTCAAGCTTCACTTCAGGGTCATCTGAAGGAGACACAGCACCCAGAACAAGACCCAACAGGAAGAGGATGTCTCTTCGTCACAGGAGCAGGATGAAGGGTTGTTTGTTGGTTGAGTTTATTTGAAGCGTTCGATGGGATAGAGACTCTGAAGGAGACAGATGAAAGGCTGCTTTTTTATATATGCATAGGAGAGGGTGTTTCACTGTTGGCTTAATATTATTGGTCAACTGAACTTGGCATACTCTGTCTGTTTTACACAACCATACAGAAGGACGTCTGGAACTGTTGTTACACCATGTGCTGTTCCCACATTTATCTGAAACACAGAGACTGAAAAAGACATGGAAACATGTTGTAATAGTTTGAATCAACACAAACAAGCAAGTGAAATATAGCATCTGTGGAATACAAATGTTCCCTGTTGAACATACTGTTTTGCTAATTCTTTGAATATTACATTTGTACATATGCATAATGAAGATTAAAGGTGGGGTAGGTAAGTTTCAGAAACCGGCTCGAGTGCACTAAAATTTGAAAGTACACAGCCGAAAAGAATCCGCCCCTTCCTTCAGACTTCCTTACAGAGCACCTCCTCCAACACACATGAACGCGCAATGTACGCCCAATGACCGCACGCCCAATGAGGGCACGAGATACATTTGTGTGTGCACGAGATGGAAGGCTGACAGACTTGATAGACTTTTGAAACTACAAGAACATAAGGAGAACTTTTACAAAAAAGTAATAGAGATTTTTGTCCAGAGGGATAGGCAAATGGATTTAATCTTCAAGTCAAGGTAAGACTGCCATTTTATTGAAAATGGGATCTTACTAAGAGAGAACAATTCAATATTTAAATGATAAAATTACATTTTTTGGGTATCCTTTTGTTGAACTGTCTGTTTAAAATTAATTGAAGCATCAGACAAAAAAAGCTTTTGAAAATAATTATATTTTGATTTAGGTCAAAATATAATATTTGTAAACCTGAAGAGTCCGTGCCAGTGCCTCACCAGCCATGAACCTCACTGCAGAAGCTTATAGACTTCTAAGTTTTTTGTGCCCCACCACTTTTGTAATATAAAAACGCCACTGATGTGTAAACTTACTTGGTAATAAAACTGATTCTGATAACGGTTTCGAACGGACTTCATTTTGAAAATCCTCACCGGATGTCCTTCGTGATGGCTGGTTGCTTGGGTAACAGCAACGATGGATAACATTAAGCTAGTAGCGTATATTTAGTGCTTTTTAAATACCATAATCACAGCGTAAAGGAACGTAACGATGTGGGAGAAGTTTGAAAAGAACCGATGAACACTTTGAAGGATTGTTCGATTCCAATCTATCAGGTGGGTGGTCACCGGAAGCTATTTTTATCCGTCTTTTTGTGTTGGCATCTCATCCTCAAGTATGCAAATTAGCCTTAATGACAGTGTTAAAAGCGAAAGCAAAATAAGAACCTCATCAATTATCAAAATATGGAAGGATTTCCAGAATAATAAGGTTAATCACTGATAAAACCGATGTTCTCACTTGTTCAGTTCAAGCCCCCAGGAAGTGCCAGACTTTGAAGCAAATTGTCGTAGTGGCCCAACGGTGGTACTTATAAGTAATGTTGCAGACTGATGAAATATAGACTATTCAGACAGTCATATTCCACATCTAAATTAATAATTTTTTACTGGAACTGAAAAGATACCTTTATAAACATATATACCTCAAACCTGGAATATAATATGGCTGTATATAATAACACTTTTGTATTATCTCATTTTGCAGTATCGCCCACCCCTAGGTACTACAACTCATGTGACGTAATTTTGGCCCAAAAATACTTTTTTCCTTTGACTTATATTGGGAAAGAGACGTCTGTAAATTAGCGTATCATATTTTACTAAATAAACTACCAAGCTCGAACAATTTCATAGCCCTTATTTAAATCGTTATGGTCCAAAAGTTGTAAAATGTGGTAAAAGCATAGACCAGGGGTGCCCAACCTTTTTTGAACCGAGAGCTACTTTTAAAGTTGCCAGTCTGCCGAGATCTACCAGTCCAAATAGAGAGGCGTAGCCATTACTACCAGGTAAATACACACTTCTACTTGTATAAAACTGACGATGAATACTTCATAAAATACTGCAGACCCTTTATCTTACCTCTTTCTAATCTACACACATACAAGTATTTAACTGAAGTTACACAACAGTGTTGTTGATACGGAGTTGGGAGTTTATTCACACGTCACATACTACAGTGGGTAATGTTTTCAAGAAACATTGAACAGTGCTGCCACATGTGACACAGGGAAAAAAGAAAAGACTCTGAACCCTTTCTTTGCCATTATATACAAATAGTGTTGCTACAAAAGTATACATTCGGCTTACTAATAAGACAACTCAGATCTGAAGCTACACAGGAATCTGCTCCCAAAGTGCAATACAAAAAGACACAATTAATAGAATCAAACCCTTTTTTTGTTGCATTTTAGTAGAGTATAAAAATAAATGCCTTTAAAATAGGACGCAAGCAACACTAGTTTCTTAACCTGAATTGATAATAGACTATAAGCAATTTAAACAGCACAGATCTGAATGTTTGCATTCTTATACGATTTTGTACAATAATTAATAAGTTCAAACAAACTAAAACTTACAGCTGATTAATAACGGTATCTAACTTGAGTTTTTATTATATCAAAAACCTGTTAAAATGCTACTGTTATTTTGACTGTCCCCCAAAAGCGCGTCGGCAGCCTCCAGGAAAGCTTCTTTCACAACTTCGCCGTCTTTGAAAGACTTCATGTGTTTCGCAAGAACGTGACTGACACGATGAGATGCTCTGGTAGCAGCCTTGCTCTGACCCGATGAGATGCTCTGGTAGCAGCCTTGCTCTGACCCGATGAGATGCTCTGGTAGCAGCCTTGCTCTTGTTGTTGGGCCTGGTGAAAATGGACTGCTGTGCATTTAGCTGTCCTTTCAGGCCCCTCCCCTTTTGGGAGTGTAGGGCAGAATTAGGAGGGAATTCCGTCTCGTAGCGTTTGTGCACTGTTTTGAAATGCCGCTCCTAAATTACCTTTCTTAGATAAAGCCACGCTCGCATTGTAGATGAGACAGATGGACTTTGAATTGGAATAGATACAAAAATAATTATCCTCCCACTCGGAGTGAAATTATATATTTTGGGCTTTTTTGCTTCTGCCATAATTGCGGTCTTGTGTGTGTGCGGACTGTCACTTCTGTTCTGACAACGTCAGCGAAATACTGCCCAATGCCCACCAGTCACGCCCCGACACATGGGGTCTCGCCGGCCAATCACAAAGCTTTGATGCGTTCAGTGCATTATTCTGGACAGGAAGATTATGTTACAGGACATTAACGATACAACAGAATGTTGTTGTTCTATTTTTAGACACTTCTCGCGATCGA
Source organism: Harpagifer antarcticus (assembly GCA_902827135.1). NCBI lineage: Eukaryota > Metazoa > Chordata > Actinopteri > Perciformes > Harpagiferidae > Harpagifer > Harpagifer antarcticus. Next base: position 68,371 of record CADEHL010001199.1, on the reverse strand, counting down.
CTGGGAATCCGGTCGATCGCGAGAGACCCACAGTCTATGACCCCTGGCATAAACTGTGGGTAAAAGCTGAAACTCGAGAGCGGGAAGTCGGAGGCGGGGTTTAATGGAAACTCCACTGCGCATGCTATGTAGTGAAATCCTGGATGATACGGGTACTTTCTGAATCTACGGTCGCTACATTTTGGGCTTCACTCGCCACTGAGCAACTCTCATAGGAATGTACAGTGTAACCAGTTGTCTTTATACTTCCATGGTTCAGCTCCCTGATGTCTGTTGTGGGTTTGTTTTGTCTTGCAGTCTCGTCAAATGACGGATCTATTTGATGAGGCAGGCAGGTGTGTCAGACCTCATTTCAATTGGCTTGTTGCAAGATTAAACCACATCTACTCTGGATTTGGAAGTAGCAGTCGCAGCAGTCGCGAGGACAGCGTGCAGGAAGCCGGGGAACGGAGCCGGCATTTGGGCCATGGCCACCGCTCGTTTCCCCGGGAAGAGTGCGGACGTGGCTGCAGGAAACTGGAGCTCTCCTCCTGGCCGGCTGGTGTGTGTGAACGGGACCCCGTGGATCCTCTACCTGCTGGAGGAGTGTGTGGACAATGTGTGGGAGTACTGCAGCGTGGTGATAGGACTCATATCCATGTTCTGCTTTCTGCTGTCCACTCTGCCGTAAGTAGCATCAAGAAGTGTCCCTCTGATAACAACAAGAAACTGTTAATCTCACACACACACACACACACACACACACACACACACACACACACACACACACACACACACACACACACACACACACACACACACACACACACACACACACACACACACACACACACACACACACACACACACACACACACATCCTTACACTAAACATCCACTGTGTTAAGATAAGAGGTGGGGAAAGTACTCGGATATAGTATTTAAGTAAAAGTAGAAGTACCAAAGTGTAGCAATACTTTCTTACAAGTAAAAGTCCTGAATTAAAATGTTACTCAAGTGAAAAGACAAAAGTATTGGAATCTAAATATCCCTAAAGTTCCAAAAGTAATGTAGATTGGCCCATTTCTCAATCATATATATTATTTGTTTTGATTGTAAATGTTGATGTATTGATTTGCTTATCAAGCTGGTCAGGGTGGAACACATGTTATTGACTTTATTTACCTCTGAATTATAGTTGAGTAGAATTACCAAGTAACATAAAATGGAAATACTCAAGTAAGGTTCTAGTACCTTAAACATTGCTATTATAATTTGGATAACAATAAGTACATAACTGTACATTATATATGTATAGTTTAATTATCTTTAGAATGTACTGTCAATATGAATGTTACTTCCAAATCCAACTTGCTCATGTTTATAAAGTAGGGTTAGGGTAAGACATTCCATTTTTATTTCAGTGCCCTTTCTCACTGCATTCTTACGTCTACAATTGTATGATGTTGTTTACATAATATATGAATATTAGATTACAAATAATAAATATATTTTATGGATAGATAGTTATTCAGGTGAAAGTGTTTGTGGTTATGAAATAACTATATCTTGTCCATGCGTTCCTTCTCTCCAGGCAGGTGTACGAGGCCTATAGGAACGGTAAAGGGGAGGAGGCCATGTCCTTTGGCTTTCTCTTCTTCCTCTTCAGTGGAGACTTGACCAGCTTTGCAGGATGCTACCTCACCAGCCAGCTGCCTATTCAGGTACACAAACACATGCTCTTTCATTATCTGTTTGTTTGTTTGTGCTGTGAACTCAATGACAGGGCTGTTAAGTTTGACAGCCCTTTGTTCTAGGTTTCATAACCCTATAAGGAACCACTATAACAATATAAACTCCTTGACTCATGAACCAGAAAATATTATTTGGTACATTCTAAGGATTTGGTTTAATTTGAAGGATGTTTCTTTTTCCATGTCCTCTCTCAGGTAATCACAGTGGTGTTCTACATCTTCACAGACCTGATCCTCATCTCCCAGTTTCTTTACTATAAGATCAAGAACAGCTCGAGCAGAAGTAAGCCACATCCTGACACATTAATGAAGCGCATAAGCATGAGGGAGGACGTGTTTCCTGCTGTTAAAATCAATTCTAATCTGACTTCATAGATGACACAGTTCCAGTTGTTATGTAATTACAGTGTGAGTTGTGACCAGAGCCAAAAGTGCATGACTGCCTAATGACTCAATGCTGCTTATACTGTATATGAATCAGAATCACCTTCACTTGCCCCACAGAGGGGACTTTTCAATTGTTACAGCAAAGGGAGGGGGGGCAGTATTGATAGAGACACAAATAAAACACTTTTAAGTCAAAAACGCATTTAGATCATACAATAAAATACAAATAAGTTAGCAATCAAGGAACACAAAGAGAAGTAGCAGTATTATAAAATAAGTGGAAAATGTAGAAAGTAGCAGCCGGATAACAGTAGTAAAAGAAAAAGCATATATATATATATATATACACACAATATTTAAATACATATAAAAAGTATCAAGTTATCAATGTGCAATATACAAAATAAAGATATGTATATAAAAAATAAGTAAAAGTCCAATACAAAAAAGAAAAACAGGTTAACTTGAAATGTTATTTTACAGATTTGTATTACAGTAATAAATAGGGATGGGTACCGAGCCCCGGTATTATACGTGGCCCGGGGCTGAATTATTAAAGACCGTGGTACCGTTAAGCTCCGACGTTATCTGTCTTTTTATCGGTACTGGAGACATGTACAAAATATGTATTATGCTACACAAACATTATATTGCAGTTTTAGTGTCGCCAACTCCGTTTCTAATACGCAAAAAGACTGCAAAATGCATCTATGATTATTTTTAGTATTTTCAATATTTCCAATCCAGACGAGAGATCTCTCTCCCCCGTCTGTGTGCGAGGGGGTGGGGCAGGTTACACACACGCAGCTGCTACATGCAGCAACACACACACGGCGGAGATGGCGAGGAGAACTAAGCGCTCCAAGGTGTGGTTAAACTTTACCCGTCTCGATGCTCGTTGCCAAAAGTGCAATAACAGTTTATCATGTCAGGGCGGTAACACGAGCAATTTGTCTAAACATTTAGCAAAAGTGCTTCACATCCAGACGGAGGAATGCACCGGGTTCCACTGTCTTTCTAGCAGCTCTGTAGCCCCGTCCACGAGTAACGTTTCCACGTCAGGTGTTATGTATGCTAGCAGCAACACACGGTTAACTCATTATACAAACATGGGTTACTGATTAACTGTGTTATTTATTTTGTTAAAGTTTCAGCTATTCTGAAAGCTATCAGATTATTTAATATGATTTGTTAAAACGTAAAAAAAATGTAAATTTTGTTCACAATTTGTTTAGCTTATTTTTTCTCTCCAAAAGAACCGATAAAAGTACCGTTAAAGACCGGATCGATAAGCAGTATCGATAGAGGTAGTAGTACCGTTAAAACCCGATACCCATCCCTAGTATTAAATAATGCAAAGAAGAAGTAGCAGCCAGAAATAGGAATAAGAAAAGAGTAAATATTATTATTATGTATTTCATCTTTTTAATTTTAATATACTTTTGTTGTTACTTGTTGTTTGTTACATTTTAAATCATGTCTGTTCAATTAGTTTAGTGTAAAGCAACAGTTAAAAACATTTAACATGGCGTGTTCTCTGGTCTTTGTGTGTGTGTTTATCTGTAGAAAGCCCCGTGCTGAAGTGGCTTTGCTTCATGTGGTGCGGCTCTGCATCATTAGTCCTGCTGACTTTACCCAAACTCATCGTAGACAACAGTGCTTCTTTAGACACCAAGGTTGGTAGATTGTGTTTAGTATATATGTGAATCTGTGTGTGTGCACTGCAGGCGTTGTGTTGACCCTCCTTAATATGTGTTCCAGAGTACCTCTAAATCAGTGGAGATCACTGGCTATGTGTGTGGGTACCTGGCATCTGTGTTCTACCTCAGCTCCCGGTTACCCCAGCTCTATAAAAACGTAAGTGGCAATTTGTCGGTGTGAAGTTTGAGTTGTGGACTTTGCGTTGCAACTAGGGTTGCATATCGTTGACTTTTTTACGATACCACTGAACGATACCGATGCATATCGTGATACTTTCATGTTGCATAAGGGAAGAATTTAATCATCCTGCAATTACTCCCATGAATAGGATAGTGGTGGTCTAATGGATAGTGAGGTGGGCTGAAGATCGGAAGGTTGTGAGTTCAAATCCCGCCAGGAACACCCCCACTAGTGTGCCCTTGAGTAAGGCACTTAGTCCTTAGTTACTCCAGGGAGAATGTCCCTGTAATTGGTAATTGTAAGTCGCTTTGGATAAAAGCGTCAGCTAAATGTAATGTAATGAAGCGCTTTATGATGTAGTTAACATGTCAAATGAATATTAAATTCAATTGTGGGACTTGGACCTTTTTAGTACTGAACAAACAATGAAAAACACGTTATCTATGAAGAAAACAGATTCTGCAATATCATTTATAACAACCATCAGGCGTGAATAGTACATCTTGTCAATAGAAAAAGAAAATGGCACCAGTATAATCAATTTTTGCCTGATGAAAGAAAACAAATCAGTGGAGATCACTGGCTATGTGTGTCCCATCACAGTTCAGTTTTGTGCATTCATCTTCAAGAAGAAGAGCATATCTGCTCTCTGGATCCAAACGGGCCCTTTCACAGCGTAGGATATCACCTGCTGAACTGAACACTCTCTTGCTTGGCACGCTGCCTCCCTGAACACAAAGGTACTTGGTTGCTGTTAGGAAAATATCACTCGACACCAGGTTGAGAATCAATAATCAGGTTCTATTCTTGCAAGAAGGAGTTAAATCACATACAAAGGATATGGGTTAACTCACACACATGGGGTATGTTGCTCAACGGAGCAGGACAAAACATTAGGCTTATACTGTATAGTCCAAAATACAGGAGATAACAACAAAGTCGTAAATCGAGGTGACGCAAATATATCAGCCGCGGGTGTCGGAAAAGCATCGGGTCATCTGACGTCTTCTGGACTTCCTTCACGTCTCATAGAAATGAGATATGTAGGAGACAACAAGTATGTGTCTGTCTCCTCATAAAGGTCAACAACCTGAAATTCCTTGCCTCCTCCTATCTTAAAGAGGCAGCTGCAAGGTCGCACACAGTTCAGAATCACACATGATATCAGTGCATTCAAACAAACCCAAAGAGGAGACCACAGTATTTGCCATACGAGACAGCATTGGTTGGAGGTTGCCACCTTTCCCAGAAATAAACTTCTTCCAGTGGTTACATACCCCACCATTCAGACTGGCAGTCATATGCAGCCACAGATTTTCTAAAGTGACTCGTTTGCGGAGTTTCACGGCGAAATTGACATCGTAATTCCGACGGTTTGGGCGCGAGTTTAAGGATATTACGCCTCACTTTTTATTAAAAAAAGTATCGAAAACCGGATTTGATTTCGGTACGGTATACCGTAGCCGCCAGTAACCGGTATTTCGGTAATACCAGTAACCGGTATGCACCCCTAATTGCAACCATGATAGAAGTTCTCAGGGAAAACTCAACTTATTATGTAACAGTTAGAGTTTGTGTTTCACTTTGTGTCAAAAGAAGAACCAGACGGTGACAACAATGGTGCTGTTGTGCTGTGGAAACATCCTGGCACGACTGAGACTGATCTCCGGAGGGAGAGAAATCCTGGGCACACACACACACACACACACACACACACACACACACACACACACACACACACTTTCCTGAATATTTTTGAATCAATACGGTTGCATTACCCTGTGGGAACTCCTACATGCTTGAACATGCAGCATGTTTTTCAGCAGGAGTCCCAAAAGATGGGACGAGTTACTCATCAGGTTATCTGTTATTATGTATGATTACCTTCAGCAGCACTTTGCCTAGTATTGGGTCCTGCACATGTAATACGTGGCACTCACTTTTCAGTGATTTACACTTGTGGGGACAGACTGAACTCAGAGTATACAACTCCATTATTCAGTCAAGGTTAAAACGTTTCCCCTGTTTCACAATACTGACTGGATGCTTTCTGACACGGACTCACACACCTCCTGCTGTTGTTTGTGCTGAAAAACACACCATTAAAGAGGCTCTGTTCTGCTGTTTGGGCTTTTTCCCTTTCCTGTGTGTTATTTAGGTTTTTGTGCATGTTAATGGTCTGCAAAGGATAAAATCCCTGTGTTCCCTCCAGAGGGAGTTTCTCTCTCACACACTCCTCCACTGCCTGAAACACCTCAATTTGACTCCTTTGTTTACTTCTTGAACATAGTGACATCACTAGTTAACACCCGCGCTTCTATTGGCTAGCGCTCCAACACATTGAAATGTATAGGCTAACCCGGGATTCCACCGGGTCCGTTTGCGCCGCGTTGCGGCTGTGCCGCGGTTTTGGTCCGACCTCCTCCAGCTTCATATCCAACCGGGCGCGCTTCAGAAGCGGAGTGTCTTGCGTGCCGGCTCGCAGTTTTTGTTGATTTGTGCATATTTCCTGGACAGGCTACTTTGTCTGTACAGACTTTTAATAGTCCAGTTATAAACGACATGAATCAAAGATGTGTTGCTGTATTTTACTGGTAAAAAATGCATTCATCATCATAATTATTCTATATATATATAATTGACACAGTGCCTGTAAACCGGAGAAGAACACTGGCATTTATTCTCCTACTTGAAAGACTACGGAGGGGTAGGGTCTACAAAATGTGTTTATTTTGGGGATTGCGCTATGCAACGCCTCGCGTCGAAAATAGACCAGCCGCCTATTTTTAGCGGAGCCCAGCGCCGAGACGCTTCTGGGACGCTTCTAGCCGTAACGCGGTGCGTCTGGTGGAATAGCACCCATTGACTAGAGTGGCCGCGATAGCTGTGAACGCCGCGGCGCGGCCGTAACACGGCGCAGGTGGCCCCGGTGGAATCTAGGGGTAAGGGTTGGCAGGGTTTAACTTTTTGTCAATGGCAAACACAATATAAAATAGCTATGTATGTGTTTGAGACACAGAGCAAACTCATTGTGAGTGAACATGGTTTGTGGTTCGTTGACATACAGAAATAGAGACCTCTCTTTTTTTCTCTGACTGATGGTTTTGATTTAGGTGCATTAGGACAGTGGTTCTCAAACTTTTTTCACTCATGTACCCCCTTTGAAAAAAGATTCAGCCAAGTACCCCCTGATCAGCGCAGAAACAATTTGTTAGGGAAAAAATGCCTACATAAAGAGGTACAGTACAGCGCTGCACCATCGGTGTCTGATTCATTAAAACAACAACCTTGTAACTGAGAAACACTTTAATGCTACATTTCAAATGTTTACAATCCATCACTAAATTCATGGCAAACCAATTTTAACATCATGCAATAACACTAAGACGACATTAGTTGCATTGAACTGATCTTTTTAATAAGTTGTACTCAATGTAGTGAAACATGGGCTTGAGCTTCACTGAGAGCTTCGTCATTCTGACAGGGAGGCAAACTGCAGTTATTACACTTTGCGTTTTGAGATATGTGTAACTCTGTTAATATAAAACCCACACTGCTCAAACTTCCTTACTTTCCCTAAAATTGGTATATTTGTATATTTATTTTGGGGCGTGGGGAATGAAGAGAAAAAATATATGAGCATGGGATTTTGACCCCTCATATAAACATGTGCATAATGCTGCGCTATACTTTGCGGCCACACACCGTTGCCAAGCAAAGCTTATTGTTTAGGTGTCCTTTGAAAAGCAGGCCGTCAAATAATTAACTAGAACGAGCTAGATCTGATAGATTTGGACATAGACGCGAGTGAAGTCTAACTGGACGCGAGAGAGAGATCAGATCAGCTGCTGCTGACGGAGAACACGCAGCTCTGCATGATCACAGCTCCGTCCGCTGTGACGGACCGTTGAGCGGAGCAAAAATAAATACACTAAGAGTTAGACCTAACACACTTAGCTAGTTTATCTACTCTGGAACTAGCTAAACTAGTTATACATATATGTATTCTTTACTGTCGGGTCACTTATTACAGGTTCAGCGAGCTGCACGAGACTGACGGGCTGTCAGGAGAGGGAGAGGGAAAGAGACCACCCCGTTTATTTTTCCCATGTTATTATCCAGAGTTTCTGTAAACCTTTGAATAAAGTAGTTAATCTACTATTAGCAATTTGTTTAAATGCATTTATTATGTTTGTTTTTTTCATTAACATAAAATAAATCTCACGTACCCCCTGCTGTACTCTAACGAACCCCTAGGGTTCCGCGTACCCCCATTTGAGAACCACTGCATTCGGAGATGAAGCTCCACTAATGGCATACTGTTGAAGTAAATAAGTGATACCCACTTTAAAGATGTATAATATAAAACTGGTTATAATCTATATTTCTGCCGCTCTTAATACTAAAAACCGTTGTTCTTCTAGTTTCAGCGACAGTCCACGGAGGGCACCTCTTACATGTTGTTCGCTCTTGCCATGATGGGCAACGGGACGTACGGGCTGAGCATCATCGTGGTGCTGCCCGTGCTGAAGGGCTCCAAGCAGACCTTCATCATCAAACACCTGGCCTGGCTCATCGGCAGCCTGGGGGTCATCGTACTGGACTTCTTTGTATCCTTTAAACAACGAGTGATGTGCACTTGGGTTCAATTGTCACTGATTCAAGTTTAGAGTGGAAAAATATATATATCATTTAAAACAACAGAATAAAATAAAGATATTTATAATGATATATTCCTTGGAAGTTAAATGAAAGAATGTTCAATAAAAAAATGAAATAAAGAAGTTAAAGGGAACCTATCATGCAAAATGCACTTTTTGATGCCCTGTGTGTCGGGGAACTCACGCAGCGTCAGAAAATAAAACCCTCTCTCTTTTCCTCCGTACCCAAATCTCTAAAAACGGAGCTGATCCAGATTTGTGTCCGATATGACGTGATATCGTAAATGTAGGCTGGCTTTACACCCACGGCCCTATCAGAAACGTTGCTATCAGAAACAATGCCCGACTGTTTTGGACGTAATATGGTCGGTCCATGTTTACATTAGCATCGCTAACACTCAGAGCTAACCTGTACTGGAGAGCATGTGTGTGAAGAAGCAGGAAGTAAAAAGGAACTCACCTTGTGGTATAACCGGCAAGAGAGAAAGCCTTTGAGCTCCAGACTGTTTCAGAGAGAATCCTTGATAATCCATGATATGGCGTTTCATCACGGCAGTATTTAGTTTAGACAGTAGCTGCCGGGTCCTGCATGAGCTCAGACCCCTCCTTCTTTTTAAAAAACTTTATACCCCAAATCAGCACGTTTGAAACAGGAAGTGAAATAGAGGGATGTAAGGCACGGCTAGAATGTGTGATCTGTTTGGTATTTTGAGCAAAACACTTCATAGACATGTTTTTTTATGTATTTTTATATATCTGAGACCTATGCTATTTCCTAAAAATAGCATGATAGGTGCACTTTAAAGTAGAATGTCCAATACAAAAATAAAGTATTTATATGAACATAAGAAGTAAACATGTACCCATTGTACCACATCATGTTGGTGTTTGCTCCTTAACTTCAGTCAGGTGACCGCCCAGTTCGTGATGTACAGGAAGAACAGCTCAGCAAAGGGCAGCAAGCTGTTCAGTGTGCCGGAGGTGGAGCCTCTGCTGTGTGAAGAGGTGGAGGTGGAGCTGTCGCTGTTATAGGACCCACAATCAAACATGGACTGCCCAATGTACAGTTTCTGATTCATCCGTGATTCTCTGGGGCTATTGACAACTTCAGAGACATTGTAGAAGCTACATGCAGCCATGTTGAAGTACCAGCAGGAACAAACTTGATAAACCCCATATATGGAAATATCAGGTGGAAACATTTTTTTCAAGTTAAATTAATTAGCACATTTCTGTTTGGTTTTCTCTAGGCAGGCCAGTAAGCATCAATGAAATACCTTTTGTTAAAGTTATCCACTGGGATTACTTGATTTTTTTGGGGTGGGAGACAATATTTGTATTGGCCACTAGGGACACCTAGAGAAGGGGGGCTTAATGCCAGACCTCTCCTCACAAATGCAAGCTTTATGGAAGAAGTGCCTGTTATTTATATACACATGTTTGACAGGGTTGCTTAAATACTGCTGTGTCATATTGCAATATCACATGAGAAGACGTAGTAATGGGATTTTCCATTTGGTATTTGAGAGCCATAAAGTTCATATTGTGTGAGCACAGAAGAAGAAATCTTTCAATCTTTGTTGTTCATTTCAGAATGTGGTCCAAGCTCCCTTACTTGTATGGATAATTGTGTGCCTCTTTAAGTTAACACAATCTTATTTTATAGAGACTGTCAAAAAGTATTTATTTTTAAATTAAGTTGCATGTCTTGACAGTATTTTTGTTAAAAGAGGCCCTATTGTGCTTATATGTAGGTTTCTGTGCATCATGGTCGGCTAAGGCTAAAATCCCAAAGTTCCGGAAGATAGTGACATCACTATGGAACACTTGCCCTTCTTCTATTGGCTAGCGCTCCAACACATTGTAAGGGGCGGGACATCTCTAAGTGGTTGACCAATCACAACAGAGACGGCCAGCTAACCAATCACGCACAAAATATAAATATATATACCTGGAAATGAGCATAATAGGGCCCCTTTAATCCTCTCTGTTTTACTTATAAAAGCAGTTTCTCTTTTTACCTTCTCTCTCATTCCTAAAATGTTATGAGCTGCATTATCTGGTGTCCTCTTATGCAACATTTACAATTATGACATACATAAATAGTCATTAAAGAAGTCATTACTTTTTGATGATTCCAAATGTATCTGAGAATAGGGACATTAATGGGATGTCTTGAAGACGTAGTCAAAGTAATGAGGCTTATAATTAGTTTGCTCATGATTTGATTTGTCTGTTCTGTTTGCAGATGCTCTTGTCAAGTCACTTTGATTGTTAAAACACGTTATACTCGTTGTCGCGGTTGATCAAACAAATGAAAACCAAGCAGAACAAAAATGGAACAGAACAAATATCAAAGGAGATTGTTTCGATCAGTCGTAAAACTGTGGTGCTGTTTTCTCCAAAATGAAAGTAATATATCTTTCTACCTCATTTAATGTGAACATAATGTATTCCTCATTACTTGCTCAAACATATTGTATAATCACATTTGAAATATGCAATTACTTTAAAAGCGATCCTAGTTATTAATTGGTTATTACTTCTGGCTGTTATTTTTATTCTAAGCTAGTCAGTTGATGCAATAAGTGTAATTAAGTTGGGGGACTTTTTTACTGTAAATTCATATTTTTTGGTAAATGTATGCAAGTAGAGTTCATGTTTTTTCCAATAGATTGCATTTTTGCTAAATATTTTTGTATTGCACTATTTAAACCTTGATTATTCCTTAAAATTGATTGGAAACACTTTTCAAAGTAGCACAAACTAAAATGTTACGACTGTAGAAACTGCAGTATTTATAAGACTAGGTTTTGTCACTGTACTGCTGCCATGTATTTATTTGTAACTGGCAATGTCTTCTCAATGTATGTATGATAATAACTATGTACACAACTGCAATATATACTCAGTAAAAAGGTCAAAATACACTGTGTCTATATGTCTTTATTTGAAAAGAATGAGCAAAACAAAGGTATTTATTTGCATTGCATTTAATATTGACGTCATCCAAAATTGAATGTAATCCGGTGACATTACTTTTATATTCTGAAATTCAGATAAGGTTACTGATTACACTTTTGACTAGGTTACTAGTTATTGTAATGCCTTACATGTTTACACTAACCCTCCCAACCCTGTGTATGTGCAGATTGTGCAGTTTCTTAGCATGTTATCAGAGGTGGAAGAAGTATTCAGACGCTTTACTTGAATACAAGTACCAATACATTATTGTCAAAATACTTCATTGTAAAACTTCATGTAAAACTCCTGCTTTTAAAATCTTAAGTAAAAGAACAAACGTATTATCAGGAAAATGTACTTAAAGTTCAAGAGTGAAAGTAATCAAAGTGCCGAAACAATGCCTTTATGTGTGTATAATTATATATACTATGTCTAGATAACATTGTTTCATCAAGTAGCATTTTACTGTTGCAGACAAACAACGTTCTGATTTACTTTATGTACAAAATATTGATTTTTTAAAGTTGCATTTTGGTAATATAGTGCTGTTTAATAAATGTAGTGCATGTACAATTACATTATTTTCCTTTTTAAATGCTTGAGTACAGCACTTGACTAATTGTACTTAGTTACTTCCCTTGTCTGCATGTTATAACAATAGCAGTATCACAACAGGTCGTTTTAATGGGGCAACTCCAAGTGTCCCAACCCCGCACCCTCACATGCCTGTAGCCGTTTTTTGATCGAGGTCTCCGGCGACCAATTGATAAAACCTGCCCCCCCCCCCTAGGGGCGGGATAGGGAAATGTGGTATTTCTTCTTTTTTTTAGGGGGAGGAGGAGGGACTTCCTTCAGAGTTGTACCAGGATGGCAGGCAGCTGCTCGGCTGACACGTAACTAAAGTTAAAGGTGCTATGGAGGCCTCGTCGGGGACTTGCTCTTTTATACTTTTTTCCCACAAGCTGCTTTGAATTGCATCGGGGAAAACAACAACCAAGAGAGGGGAGGAAACTACACACGCACACGCCTTTGCAGGAGTGAAGTGAAGCAAATCTGGAGCGGTTACTTTGAAGTCGCTAATGGCTACAATAATGCATATGTCGGTGGATTTAAGCACTTTTTTTGAGTGCCTGGAAATGGTATAGGAGTGAGAGCTGTTGTTGTTGTTATTGTTGTTGTTGTTGCAGTCGTCACTTTACAAGTTGAGTAGGGGAAGTTTTTCCAGCAGCAGAGACGGGGTTTTCTCGCTCGGACAGCGGGGAGGGGTCTAACATGGGTAGCGGGGTTTGCTCCCGGAGGCAGCGGAGGATCTTCCAGTGTCTCCTGCTGCTCACCGTGGTCTGCGGGATGATGTACGGGGGCATGATGTCCTACGAGATGCACAGGCAGCTCAAGAGGACCGAAGCCACGGCGCTGAAGTACCAGCAGCACCAGGAGTCCCTGTCGGCGCAGCTCCAAGGTAAACAGAGACGGTGATTTTGCATGAGAAATGACACGCCAGACTCCCTTAAGAAAACTGTGATTGTAAGGTTGTAGTGGCGGTTGTGAATTCATTACACATCTTAAAACAAATGTTATTATGTATAATGATTCAGTAGGAGCTGTAGTTCATTTCGGCTTCATGCAAACACCTCAAAGTGTATCAAATCAAAGTCATATTACCAGAGGTGCAAGAAGTATTCATATTAGTTTAGTATGCTATTGCTTGTACACTTAATGTAAATAATATCCTACCTTTTAATTTTGTTAGCTGTAATTTGGCCATTCATAACGTTATTTGACTTTGTACTGATTGTTATCTTTCACTGTCAGTATGTATATATTTTACTTTTAATAGTTTTATTTTCTATTTTGACATGTCATTTTGTTCTACTTTTTTTCATTCACATTATGTGCATTGCCTTGTTTTAACATGCTGTGGTGACGAAAACAATTCTCAAATTAGGATCAATAAAGTTGATCTTAAGTACATAGATCTTGTACTTAAGTAAAAGTAGAAGTACCAGATTGTAGTAATACCCTGTTATGAGTAAAAGTCCTGCATTCATAATATTACTCAAGTAAAAGTAAAAAAGTATTGGTATCTCAATATAATTAAAGCACCAAAAGTAAAAGCACTCATTATGCAGATTGGCCCATTTCAGAATAATATATATGATAATATGTATTAATTAAATGTAGTCGAGTAAAAGTACTCAATATACCTTTGAATTGTAGTGAAGTAGAAATACAAAGTAACATAAAAAGGAAATACTCAAGTAAAGTAGAAGTCCTTTTTTTGAACATAAGTACAGTACTTGAGTAAATGTACCTGGTTACACCACTGCATATTACCCACAATGCACATGCAATGCCAGGTCTACTTGTTAAATGTCAAATCAAATGCAAACATGACACAGTCTGTCTGCCATCTGATCTACTACGCTGTAACTACACCGTAAAGCCAGGCAGAGATGTGTCCTTAACCTGACCTTAGGTGGCCTAATCCCGTGATAAAGCAGGTTACATTCTGAGTAGATTGCAACCCAGTGACAGGCAGGTTCTTTTTTAAAGCTGTAGTCGTACAGTAAAACTCTACCCAGGAGTGTTTTACTGCTGACTGGAGGCTATGACACGCACACACACACACGCACGCATACACACACACACGCACACACCCACACCCACACACACACACACACGCACACACCCACACCCACACCTGGTTGAAGTCCCTGTGTCCCCAGGCTCACCTCACCAGTATTCAAATGAGTGTACTTTAAAGGCGCTAGGTCAACCAACACATCTGCTTGTGTCAGCCACAGCTGGAGGAAAAGAGGAGGAAAAGAGGGCAGAACTGAGATTTAATACAAAGGCGTGACCATGTCTCGTACAGTAGTGTCTTTATGAAACTATTTAAAGGAGTATTATTATTGTCCGCATAATGAAGACAGTATTGTTGGCAATACATACACTTGTTGTAGCCATATTCTCCTTTTGTGGTGCTTTGCAAATACAGTACTTGAGTCTCATGTTGACATACATTTATGATGTCAACAAACCAGATTTTGCAGCATTGCTAACTGATGCTAAACATAGTTTAACAGGCCTTATTATGCTTTTTAGAATGTTACCTTTCCTGTAGTGTTATATAAGTTGTAGTGCATGTAAATGGTCTGCAAAGGCAAACATTCCAAAGTTTCTCACCCACACACTCCCCCCACCCTGCCTGAAACACCTCCATTGGACTCCTTTGTTTTCTTCTGGAACATAATGACATCACTATGGAACACTCACGCTTCTATTGGCTAGGCTAGGGCTCCAACACATTGTACATGATCGGCTAAGGGGCGGGACATCTCTTGACGGTTGAACAATCACAACAGAGCCGGCCAGCTAACCAATCAGAGCAGACTGGGCTCTGGTTTCAGACAGAGGGTGAAAATAGGTGCTGCAGCACAGGCAGTATGAGAAGAATAAAGAGCTTTTTGAACATTAAAGCATGGAGACATGTCACGGTAGAGACACTAAATACTAATATGAACCTGAATATTTGCACAAAATGTCCTCAAACATTGCTGACCTGGCCAAGAAGGCAGCAACGTTACACATAACACATAACACAAACATATCAAATAAAGAGAACATAACTAAGAAAACAAAAGACGAAAGAGCAGTCACTACTGTACATTGTGCACATTAGGACAGTAAGAAAGGTGCACTACTTATTACTGCAAGAGCAGCTGGTGGTAAGGACTTCAGACAACTTCAATTTAAAACATGCTATTGAGACAAGTTCCAAGGACCATAATAAAAACTCTACTCTACATAGGAAAAGACTGTCTTGTCCTGCAGTAACCTCACACATTAACTCCCTCCATATAAACACACTCCTCCGTGCCAACAGGATGTGAGGTTTGTGTCATGCCATTATGCCATGAGGTTAAAATGGACTGTGGGTGGAGAGCTTCATCTTTCCAGGGGAAGGGTTGTGACCACATCTGGGAGTCAAATAGTGTGTCAGGGTTTTGGTCAGACTGTTCATTTCATGCGACCTTTGATCCACCTACACAGCAGTCGTCTCTTCATACCATGCAGTTGCATTTAGGCTTCTACTTATCATATTTGTAAAAGTAATAGCATACATACACATCCACAAAAGCCTTTGTTGTCATGTGAAGCACTCTGTGACCAATTACAACCCTTACTTTTTACTGATAGCTTTAGTGGTAGTGAGATGTGATGACTTTTAGACTTTAGGCATTTTAGAACTTCCACATTGTTTTCACATGTTTGTGGTTAGATGCCTGAAGTAAGGTCTGTGGTTAACACCAGCTGAAGAGACTTTCACACTTTGTCCTTCAACATAGAATACGTCAGTAAATACCCCAGCGGTGACTGGCGAAGCTTCTACTGTATGTGTCATAAAGGTTCTGCAATATACCGAAATCCAATGGGAAAAATGCATCATTGAAATCCCACCTCAATTGAATATTCCCCGAGCTAACAGCAAGTCTACCGTTTACACAAATGGCTCTTATTGCATTTTTTTTAAAAGCTTCAGAAAAAGCTTATCCATTCAAAAACTTGTGATGAAGTTGCTATTGCTTCATCATTTGTAGACTTTAGTCACCACAACATTACTTTCAATGTGAATTGATTGATGGATTATTGGGTCAATCCCAAAGCACAAGCCACTTGACATCCACTGCTGTTTTCTGTGTATTTTGTGTCCTATATTTAGAGGTGGGCCATAGCTGGGGGGCTGTGAGTCAGACGTATTGATTCACTGTAGCCCACTACAACCACAGGCTGCCAGTTGTCAGCCATTTCAAAAGATCAACTGACACTTTGTGGTTATACTTGCACTCAAACAAATGTGTGTCCCTTGTGATTTAATACCCCTTCATTCCCCCTTTACTCACACACACACACACACACACACACACACACACACACACACACACACACACACACACACACACACACACACACACACACACACACACACACACACACACACACACACACACACACACACACACACACACACACACACACACACACACACACACACACACACACACACACACACACCGTCATCATGCAATAATTGCAGCCTTCTCTACATGAGTGTTGAAATAGTTTTTCTCCAACACTGCTGTCGCCTGCTGTTTATCATAATGAGTGCTATCCGTCTGCACGATTTGGAGGGTAATAACCTATTGCCATTATTTGATAATAATTGGAGGGTTGATCATTTTTGCATAATTATTCTCATTATCATGGAAAACTATATTAAAGTGTGATTTTATAACACATTTGTTAAGTCTGTTGGAAAATCTTTTTATCATAGGGTTATGGTATTGCATCACATATTTAGCATTTAACAAATATTATGCTTCCTTCACTTTAAAAATTGCACTTATTACGATAACATTTCCATGAATTGTGCAGTAGTCTTAACAGATGGAATTGTTTAGTTTTACACGTAAGATACAGTAAATACTATTATCCCTTGTACTTTCTGTGTTTAGTGTTTTTTCTTTCATATACAGATTAACACTAAATCCCTCCTTTTGATTTGAATGTTTGTGATGAAGGCTTTCTTTGAGTTTGGGGTGTCGAATGTCTAAATCTCTGCCCTGCAACTCTCACTCTCCTCCATTAGTTGGTTGAAAAGGAAGTGGGTTTCTTGCCATGTTCCCACCTGACTGAGCCGTGGAAACTCACACCACAAAGTCTTTGTTTTCTGAGTAACCTTTTGTGTGTACAAAAGAGGAAACCCCTAATGTCTGTGTAGTGTTATGCACACGTATGACTTTACATGGTTTACAGTTACCTGTGTGGTGAATGTAGAAAGAGGTATGAGCTAGTAAGGAAGCCACACAATGTGTTCCCTTCCTGTCCCAATAGAGTGGTGCAGCTTTTCTCAATACTAGCCTGGATCACTCCATGTACAATATCTAAAAAACTGGTTTCCTAACAATCCGTTTACACAAAATCAGTTTCACACAGCTTCTGGAAGCCCTGTAAGGTTTTTGGAAGTGAAGACACCGCCTTGTTTTTGTCACAAATGACCTTTTTAATGTATGCAGATGTCAGAGATTGCTCAATTCTTCTTGTGGCATACTGAAGTGGAGCCTACAGATTAGATACAGTGGATTGTGACATCTTGATAAACAGATTTCCGCAGTAGGATGGTATATCTAATCAAATACAGCCTCGCAGTGGTTTTATGCATATCTGTCTGATCATAATATTTTTTTTTAAACGGGACAGTGTCTGTTCTTTAACCCCGACAACATGTGGAGTGCCCAAGGGTAGAACATGTAGGACTAGTGCTGTCAACGCTAAATTGTTATTCAAATGACACCAAGATATACAGTATCTACACATGAAGCACAATCCTGTTTTGTTAAATGTCTAAAACCGACAATGTGTCCACAAATAATTTAGCATTAAATCCTAAATAAACCCGAATCCATGTAATTTTAAATTCTTGAAAAGGCTTTTAACTTGATTCTTTATTTATTTATTTATTATTGTGATGCTTTGAACTATTTATCGTGTAAATTGGAATGATCCACATCTGTGCTCCCGGGTGTATCTGTGTGTTTTCTTCCTTGTATGTTCCTGCCTGTGTCCATGACATAAGCTGCTGCTCATAACCAAATGCCCCTTGTGGGATTAATAAAGTTGTTGATTGATTGACTAAGAAAACCTGCAGACCTGAATACAAGAAAATGATACAAATACAGTTTGAAAAACAATATGTTAAACTTGAAATGATTATCAGACACTAAAATCAGCTGATCGACCTGCTGCCCTTACCAGTTATCACTGTTGACAATACAGAGTTTTACAAGACTAGGCGTTTGCCATACCATAACGTCACATGATACTTTTTCAGAAGTAACATGTGACCTTCAGGTTAAATAACTGTAGAAATGTAATCCCAACAACTTCAAACAGACCAAATCATTTATTTTAAGATGTGGACTGACTGCATGAACCTCTCTGAGCTTAATCAGATGGACGTCCAGACACATGAGGTCAGGGAGGTTTTGTTCTGCTTGTTGGAGGCTCTGTACCCTCCTAGCACACACACACACACACACACACACACACACACACACACACACACACACACACACACACACACACACACACACACACACACACACACACACACCCTCTCTCAAGGGGATGACATAATGTAGGCAAGCAGGGCAAACATCTACAAAGAGGCTGCATCTAAAAAAAGAAATACAAATTGAATGTTCTTTTGAATGATTAAAACCCACTTATAGTGCCACGAGGTATAGTCATGAACCCATTTCATCCAGCGACTCAATGTGCATCAAAGAAAAGACTTTATTCAGACAAAACAGGACAAGGTCAAGAGAGGGAACTTTTTTTTTTAAAGTTATGAAAAAACTTCTCGTGCAACATGACATCAGAAACTACACCCTCTGAAACGAGTAGAATTAGACGTTCATTAAATGACACGTTATGCTAACTTTAAGGTTATTAGTATGTTGTGTCTCTACGGTGACATGTCTCCAGGCTTTAATGTTCAGAAAGCTCTTTATTTTTCTCATACTGCCTGTGCTGCAGCACCTCTTTTCACCCTCCCAGTCTGCTCTGATTGGTTAGCTGGCCGGCTCTGTTGTGATTGGTCAACCAGTTGGAGATGTCCCGCCCCCTTGCCTATCAAATACAATGTGTTGGAGCGCTAGCTAAAAGAAGCGTTACAGAGTGATGTCACTTTTTTCCGTAAGTAAACAAAGGAGTCCAATGGAGGCGATTTTAGCCTTTGCTGACCATTTACATGCATCAAATCTCCAAAAGCATGACATGGCCCCTTTAATGAATCGACCAGTATACCTCAAAACAAGCAACAACATTCTGGAGCTTCTTTACCCACTTTCCTTATCTCGTTCAAACCTCAACGAGCATGTGAATGAACACTTACTGTCAGAGGGTCTCCCCCTCAGACCGACGAAGCCTTTACCCTAAAGTGTGGTTAAAGTGAATCAACAGAGCGAGAACAAGGCAGCTCTCTATGGCGCTGACCTTTACTGGCCTGCTGGTTTATGTGGAGGAGACTGAATCGGTTAGATCTGTCTGAGTTAGTGTGCACTGTGAATTCTATTAACACGGGCCAATTAGACTTTGTTGGAGGAGTCTTTGTGTGTGTGTTCACACTCCCTCCCATGTGGACACAAACAAAGGAGCCCAGTTTATTAAGAAGACACGACTAGTTGTTGTTTCAATAAGGCACACTCTGTTGTATAAATGCTTCACTTAGTATATTTTTCTATCTATTTTGCCCATAATGAGGCTTGTGGAGAAATGGATTACATGAAAGTAGCCTGCATAAAAACGAAAGAAAAATGTGGGCAGTAAGTCTACCTATAAGAAATTCATTTTGTAATCCTGCTAGTAATCCCCTTTATTGCCGAAGTAATCAGATAACGTATTTTTTTGTATCCTGATTTTGTAATCCTGTTACATGTAATGCATTACTCCCCAAGCCTTGTGTAAATGCACTTTGTTGCTTTCCACCACTGGTTTACGTCACCATTAGTCACCACCTTCTTACCGAGTCTGTGTCTCATTCTGTCTCTTAAAGTGTGTGTGTGTGTGTGTGTGTGTTTCCCTGACTGTTTCTTTCCCTTCAGTTTCTCCTCATTGTGTATTATCGTAACCCTATGAGTCCCTGTCTGTGTGAGCCTTCCTCTGCAGTTCTTGTATTTTGCTATTTCTTCTCAGTTTTGAAATCCTCATGAAATTATAAAGAGGACAAAGTGTATGTGACAATGAATCTGTTGAGTTGCCACATCATCAGTTAGACCTCCCACCCTGAGGGAGGGGGGTCTTAGGGTGCATTCACATCTAATAGTCCGCTTCTCTGGTGCGCACCAGACCACAGTTTGTTACATTGTTTCATTTTTCGGAAGGTTCGGTTTGCGTTCACACGGGCAAAACTCAAACGGACTATAAACTTAAACACAAGTCATGTGCACGGAAATGCTGTTCAACCATTGGTCAGACATTAAGGGGGTAAAAACGCAAATCCAGATTCAACCGGACTATATAAGGCTGGTGTGAATGCACCATTGAGAACATGTCAGAAACTGGAAGATATTTTTTTTAAGCTGCTTGAGTCAGGTGACTGGCCGCGACAAAGGATTACTCCCAGAATGGATTGTTTTTTAATTGTAAATTTAAGTTGGTCCAACTATTGTGTACCTTTCTTAAAGGTCCCATGTCATGGCCATTTTTACTGATCATAATTCCATTGTTGAGGTCTCCTAAAATACATTTATATTGTGCAATTTTCCAACCTCACATTGGTTTCTCATACAGCATCTCTGTATAGCTCCTGAGAGAAATCTCCAACGAGGCTTTCTGGGTCAGAATAGACACGTATTTTCTGTGTTAGAGTTTTACTCGCTACAGGGTGTACTTTGAGGGTTTGTGACTCTGCAGACCGTTTACATGCAGAAAAACCTTCATAACACAAGGGGACGGGTAATAACCAGAAAAGCATGACATGGGACCTTTAAAGAGGACATATTATGCTAATTTCCAGGTTCATATTTGTATATTGTTTCTCTACTGTGTCAGGTTTACGTTCTTTAAAGAACAAAAAGCTCTAGCCAGCTAACCAATCAGAGCAGACTGGGCTCTGGTTTCAGACAGAGGGTGAAAAGAGGTGCTACAGCACAGGCAGTGTGAGAAAAATAAAGAGCTTTTTGAACATTAAAGCATGGAAACATGTCACAGTAGAGACACTAAAAACTAATATGAACCCTTAGAAGAGCATAAAATGTCCTCTTTAATCAGGCAGCCCGACTATAATGATCCATTCTCATGATTGTACCATCGTGTTTGTGGCTGACAAAATCCACCAGGCACAGAAGCAGCCTGAACCAAACTAGTTTTATCTGTAAATATGTTTTCCACCACCAGCCTTGTGAGGAATACCGCAGCTTCTTGCAGATGTAATGTCCTGTTATCACAGTCTGGTTGAATACATATCACACCTGGCTCTTATATATACCTCATCCTCTTTTATGTCCACCTCCCTGCAACTGGTGTTTAGGAGTAGAGTGTTTGTGCTGCGTACATATTTGTTTTGTTTATGTGCCTTCCTGCAGGCACAAACAGAGTTCAAACTGCTCATTAAACCTTCTCTCTCCATTTCCCCCCCTTCATCTCCCCCCCCCCCGCTATCTCTGTTTTTCCTTTATGTGCAGTGGTGTACGAGCATCGCTCCAGGTTGGAGAAGTCTCTTCAGAAGGAGAGGTTGGACCACAAAAAGGCCAAAGAAGGTGAGAAAAATCACATCTCAATTCTGACTTGGCTCACATCTCGATTAAGGTCACATTACAACGTACCTAAATAGCAGTAGCCTAACACCAACACTGAAACACATGAGCACATACTACAGTTTAAAGAAGCAGAAATAAAATCTGAGCTGACAGAAAATGCTCCGTTTTAGTTTAATACACACAGTTAAGCTCACACACTATTTTAAGAACATATGGGGTGTTTCTCAATGTCGAGGAAAGCTGCTCCAGAGCCACTATTTCAAGGATGCTACGTCATCGAGTGCCGTCGAAGGACTGTTCCAATGTCCAGGATACTTGGAATTCTTCCGAGCCCGGCGTACTTCGTTGCGGGAAATTTAGAGGCTGCTCATGTGTATCCTCCGCGGTCTTAAATTCCCCACAATGCTTTGCACACGGACCAATTTCCCAAATCTTTGGCGGAAAATGTAAGGCGGGGCCTCTCATATGCACACTTGCTAGCCTGTTGCATTATTCGTTTTCCGAGGCTAGGAGGTATTCTTGCCTCGCTTCTGAAGGAACTCACTCGGAGGTACATGTGCTACCAAGCAAGCCTCCTCGACATTGAGAAACACCCATAGATTCACCTACTGAATAACGGTCCAGACCGTTACAAGGGTTTGTAAACCGGTAAAAGAAAGGTTTAAGTTACAAAAAAGCGAGCTTATTTAAAATCAAGCTGGTACAAAAAAACATGTGAAACATAACGAAATAAAACAGAAAAAACAAAATGAAAAACAATACGGGAAGACTTGAGGAACAAGGGTAGCAAAACCAGGA
This sequence comes from Harpagifer antarcticus, assembly GCA_902827135.1. Classification (NCBI taxonomy): domain Eukaryota; kingdom Metazoa; phylum Chordata; class Actinopteri; order Perciformes; family Harpagiferidae; genus Harpagifer; species Harpagifer antarcticus. Next base: position 45,625 of record CADEHL010001199.1, on the reverse strand, counting down.
GGGCACACAGGAGAACCAGGAATTAGACAGAGACAGGAAACAAGAACCTCACGGGGAAACATTGACAACAAACTGACAGAGAACACAGGGGAGAGAGGCATATACTCTAATCAATCAATCAAATGTTACATTTGTTTCAGTGGACTTCACAGTTTGTACAGAATATCAGTATGACAATACGACACCCTCTGTCCTTAGACCCTCTGTCCTTAGACCCTCTGTCCTTAGACCCTCACATCGTACAAGGAAAAACTTCCAAAAAAGGAGAAAACCCACAGTTTAAAGGGGAAAAATGGGAGCCGTCAGAGAAGTAGCATGGTGAGAGTCAGGCAGGACCGCAGAGACAGGTTCAGCCACGACTCGAAGTCCAGGACTCGGATCAGAACTCAGGATAGAGGATCCAGGACTCAGGACCACAGCAACAGGATCAGCCTCGACTCAGGATCCCGGCGTAGATATAGACTCCAAAAAGACATTTGGGGGAAGTTGGGTTATTCATGAGAGTACACAGGTTCAGACAGAGAGAAGGAAGAAGTAAGGTGCCCCCCGACAGTCTAAGCCTAAAGCAATCACACTGACAAGACACAGCTGGAGAGGGCCGGCAACACATAAATTCAGCAGGTGAACACAATCATACAAGTTAAACAGGCATGAATACACAGAGACAGGAAGTAAAACACAAAGGTACAAAATACAAATATGAACCTGAACATTTGAATAATAGAGCCCCTTTAAGTATAAATAAGTGTTTTGGTTTTTATGGAGACTACAGGACATCATAATGATTTGTATTTGAGTCTGCATCATGGTTTTAATTTAAATCAAGTTATTTCTTAAGCATTGTTTTCCATAACATTGATGAAAATGTACTAAAAATGGCTGTTTTTTGTCTTTTTAGATTATCTGGTTTATAAACTGGACACACAGCAGTCACTGAACAAGGAGAAGGTATTTTTTACACATAATTACCTCCTGTAATATGACAGGGTTGCCAACTCTCACGTTTCTGGCGTGTGGCACACGCTTTCACTCTCAATCTCACGCTCTCACGCTGCCCAAACTATTCTCACGCCAAAAACAAGATAAACCGGCGATTGTTTTTGGTTGATTTTTGGTTATTTACAATGTTGAGTTGACAAAGTTTACAGACAGCAGAGCAGTGCGAGCCGGTTGGTCAATCCCCGACCCGTATTGCGCAGATCTAAGATCCAGTAGAAATGATACAAAAGTAAAAGTCTGCTGCTTATTGTTCTAATAGGCCAAAATAGAGTCAAAGAGTATTGAGAGTGAGAGTGTGTTAATTAATATATGTGGCAGGTTGGAGTAAGTCTGTAGATTTGTGTGTGTTTGTGTGTGTGTGTGTGTGTGTGTGTGTGTGTGTGTGTGTGTGTGTGTGTTTCATGTATAGGCCTCTCACGATGATTAATTTAGTTGGATACATTTTCCCGGAAATGATTGCGATAAACGATAATATTGTTGACACCGTTGTATGACCATTTTAGACTGACATCATGATAATATATAATAATAATTCATTCAGTACACCCTTTCAAACTGCTAGTCACATCCTCATGTAAATGTAAATGTATCAAGTTCATTTTTATTTATCGTACGATAAGTCAATGAATAGCTTATCGCGACAGGCACACAATAAAACAGTGGAAACAAAGATGTGTTTGACTTTCATTAGTGAATGAAACTGTGTGCCCTTTATAGTCTGTGTCCAATATTGTGTATTTGTATATATTGTATATATCCTATATATATGCTAAGGTCCCGCTGCTGACACGAGACAGTCATTTAGTGCATATATGTGTAATTAAACCCATGATATCAAAATCTCACTCCAGCCAGGTACCCAAAGTTGACAACCCTGAATATGAGTATAAATGTATATAATCATTAATAACTTTATATAAATGTATCTGTCTCTTATCACCTGTCTACTCACACTGCTTTGTGTTGTTGAATACTGATGCTACTTTTGGCTATACTTCATCTCTTCACATACTATTTTGTGAGAAAACAAATAGTTTGGTAGGTTTCTTCAATAACTGCAGAATCGGTAATTATTTTTCATAACTTTTCTTGTTGTTTTTATGCTCTTACAGCAAGAGTTCAACGGCAGATTCAATTCTCTACATGTCCAACATCAGATGCTAAAGGTATGCATTATTATTACCCTTCATACACACACACATTATAACACTTTCATTTACTCGTTGTTCTTTCTTCCTATCACCCTTTGTACGAACACCGTGTCTGACCTTGTCAAACCACATCCTTCCTCTCAATATCTATTTCATTAGTACAGAGTTTAAAAGCTAGTTGTTTGCTTCTTATCTTTGTGATAAGCTAAGCTAACAAGCTGCTGGTTGGTAGTCGTAACTTCCCTTATAGAGTAAATTATGAGTAAAAAAAATGACTTGCTTAATATATGGCTTACTTTACTGAATTGAAACAATGATACGCATTGTGACATTTTATTTCTGTTATTTTAAGTGTATGAAAATCACTGAAAATATGGATACACAAAAAATATAGCTCGTTCCCTCTCTGTCAGAACCAGCACGACGACCTGAAGAAGCAGTATTACGGTCTTCAGCAGGAGCACCAGGTTGAGGGCGACGACCACAACCGGCTGCTGGATGAACACAAAGAGCACTACGAGAAACTGAACCAGGCTAAAGAAGGAGAAATCACCCACCTCAAAGGTACGGACGGACGGTCACTCCGAGACGTTACGTTAGAGAAAATGTGCAGAGGCGGTCAATAATGAAAAAAGAATACCGACATTACTTAAAATGACGGCAGCACTGATGGAGGTTTTCTTTAACTGTCCAAGTCTGTCCATTTTCTTTTCCATTAATAATAATAATAATAATAATAAATGATATTTATATAGCGCCTTTCAAGGGACCCAAGGTCGCTGTACGTGGTGGACAAACAAAACAAACAGACAATCAAAGGGCAAACAAAAAATAAAGGAAGCCGGGGGACCAAGAAAGGGCTCGGGCCCGAAGCAGCCCAGGGTGAACAGGTGTGTTTTTAATGATGGTTTGAAGATGTCCAGGGAGGCAGCATTACGGATCTCGGCAGGAAGTGCATTCCAGCGGGTGGGGGCCGCAACACTGAACGCCCTGTCACCAACAGTTCGGAGGCGAGAGCGGGGGATGGAGAGCAGGCCCGTGTCTGAGGACCGCAGACTCCGAGAAGGGGTGTAGGGATGGAGGAGGTCCGATGAGGGGGGCGAGGGCATGGAGGGACTTGTACGTGAGGAGGAGTGTTTTGTACTGAATCCGGGACTTGACCGGCAGCAAGTGGAGGTGGATGAGGGTGGGGGTGATATGTTGCCATGGCTTGGTGCGGGTGAGAAGCCTGGCGTCAGAGTTCTGGACGTATTGGAGCCTGTCCTGGGTTTTGCTGGGAACCCCGGACAGGACTCCATTGCAGTAGTCCAGACGGGATGTGAAGGCGTGCACAAGTGTTTCTGCCACAGAGTCAGAGAGTGAAGGCCGCAGTCTGGCAATGTTTTTGAGATGGTAGAAGCCAGTCTTTAAACACTGCAAGAGCCCATACTGTGTCCTCTGTAATGTCCAGATTGACCAATCAGAATCGCGTATTCATCTACGCCATGTATTTAACACTTCTACTGAAATGAAATAGAGTGTAACTTTTTGTAGCTGAAGATTGGAAGGTTGTGAGTTCAAATCCCGCCAGGAACACCACCACTAGTGTGCCCTTGAGTAAGGCACTTAGTCCTTAGTTACTCCAGGGAGAATGTCCCTGTAAATGGTAATTGTAAGTCGCTTTGGATAAAAGCGTCAGCTAAATGAAATGTAATGTAGTGTTGACTTCATTTAACACTCTTTGTCTCCATCTTGTGACCTAATGCAACACTGCAGTAGTGCTTTATGTGCAGACCTTCAGATGAACACACTATACATTTAGTCTTAACAGTATGTAGTTAACACCGTCCTCTGATTTGAGTCTTATAGTTGGACATTTAAAAAGTCCTAATTGATATAAGATGTTTTCTCTGAGCAGGAATATGAACTGACAAGTGACTAAATAGAGAAAAAGATCCCCAGGGATTTGCATTATTTTTGTAAATGTTTTGATGAATATTGGGAAACGTTTTAAATAATGATCCTGTTTATGAAGCAATATAATGAAAGATATAAGCACTTTAAACGTTGTGTGACTCATAGGGTTCAGAATGTTGTTCATTTAGAAATACTGACATTTTAGACAATTTAAAATAATTGTTTCTCTTAACTAACAATGGCCATTTATATTACATTACATTGTACAGTTTATAATGTATTATGTCTGCCTTTACCTTGGGAATTGTATTACTTCCCTTGAAGTAGCCAATGACCACTAAGAGCTATTTAAATGTGCATAATAAAAAATATTATTAGTTTGTATTAAAGGTCCCATGTCATAGCCATTTCTACTGATCATAATTCCATTGTTGAGGTCTACTAGAATACATGTATATTGTGCAATTTTCCAAACTCACATTGGTTTCTCATACAGCATCTCTGTATAGTATGTGTATTCACTCTCTGTCCTAAACGGCTTGTTGGAGCTCCTGCCCCCCTCCCTGTGAACCCAGTGGCCGTCTGCGAGACATCGAAACCCAGCCCGAAAAACACACACACCCGCAGCCTGGCTGGGAGTTTGTGTGTGTGTCCAGGCTGAGTTCCGCGCTGTCTCGCCGACCCCACGCTGTCCGCTCCTCGCAGCAGCGAGCCTCGCAACGTCCCGCCGAGTGTGTGTGTGTGTGAGGAAGTCTGCGGATTGGTCCAAACGCAACGGCTCCGCGGACGTAACGTAACGGCTCTGCGGATTGGTACATTTCCACCAATCTGCGGAGCCGTTACGTTACGTTACACCACTATACCCAAGAAGTAAACAATGGAAAAAGAGAAATGTCCAACGAGGCGTTCTGGGGCAGCACAGACAGGTATTTTCTGTGTTAGAGTTTTACTCGCTACAGGGTGCACTTTGAGGGTTTGTGACTCTGCAGACCGTTTACATGCAGAAAAAGATACATAAGCATGACATGGGACCTTTAACACATTATAACAGTTCACAAGTATGGGATCTATAATGTACCATGTCAGTGAGTAATCTTTTAGTATAAATATACTTACTATGCTTATTATTTTGTTATAAAATGCTTTATAATGTGTATACATATTGTTTTAAAGCATTGAGGATAAGCAGATTATATAGCATTATAATTATGTTACATATCCGAAAATGCTTCAGAATATTGTTTTCCTTCATGTTTCCTGTTTGTGTTGACAGATAATGTTTATAACCTGAGAGAAGAAAACAAACACCTGAGGAAAGCACACCACGACATTCACACACAGCTGCAGGATGCTCAGGTGAGACTAATTCTGTTTGACTGTGACATTTCAGTCTTCTTAAAATGTCAAAATCCACTTGTTCATGTCTCTTCTACATCAACATGTGTCCCCTCTTCTTCATGTCTCTTCTACATCAACATGTGTCCCCTCTTCTTCATGTCTCTTCTACATCTCTGTGTAAAGAGACTCTGAAAGCTTCAGGAACAAAGACCCCCTCTCTTTCTGTCCTGATCCATTTCTATAAAAACCAGTCTGAAAATGAGCTGATCAGATTTTGGACACTTTATGATGTCATAACGTTTTTGTCTTGTGTAACCATTAGCCAATCAGCAACCAAGGTACCCCCTCCCCCCCCCCCCACACCTTATCACCTGAATCTCCTCCTAGAGCACCATTGTGTTCTTTGTAACCAAATCTCTCTCAGAGGGGCGTGGGGAGGGGCTCCTTATTTTCATCTAAAGTAACAGACAGAGAATCAGCACTTTGGAAACAGGGCTGAAACAGAGGGGATTGTGGGTAATGCTGCAATGATCTGTTAAACACTGCAGAGACATGTTTTGTATATAACTGAGAACTATAATATATTGATGAAAAACAGGATAATAGGGGACCTTTAAAGAGAATTGTTTATGTGTGTGCAGGTTGTGCATGAGAACCTGAAGGCGTCACACACACAGCTCGCACTGACACTGGATGACCACAAGAGTGCGCTGGCTGCAGCTCAGGTAGGACGTGTCTCATGTTTACTCCTCTCACTGAATAATAATAATAATAATAACAACAGCTGATTGAGTCTGTTCTTACACAGCAGTGATGCAAATGTATTTGCTGGTGAAATCAAAGGTTTTGGAAAGATTTGGACAAACAGGGGATTTTAATTCGACATGAGAAAAGGTTCGTGTGATTTTCCTGAGCTACAGAGACAAGCGCGATCTTAATCAAAATCAGAATTAGAAAACGTTATTCATCTCTGCGAAAATTTGATTCTGTGACAGTTGAATTATATAAAATGTAAAGAAAAGAAAATATTTGTGCACTGTCAACTGTGGGACCTCATATAGACAGGTGTGTTCCTTTCCAAGTCATGTCCAATCTATTTAATTTACCCCAGGTGGACTCCAATCAAGTTATAGAAACATTTCAAGGATGATCAGTGGAAACGGGATGCACTTGAGCTAAATGTTTAGTGTCAAAGCAAAGGGTGTGAATGCTTATGTACATGTGATATTTCATTTGATTATTTTTAACACGTTTGAAAAAAAAAAGGGTGAATACTTTCCGGATGCACTGTAAAATATAATATACTAAAATATCTGGTAGAAAAATTAGCAGCATGCACACTTCTGGTCCAAAAGCAGGCGAGTCTCTGTCACTGCAGAACAGTTTGTCAATAATAACCTCATTAAATTCCTCTCAGCATCAACTCACCCTTTACTTTAACCTTCTCAATTGTCAAAGAATAGATTTCAAAATACTGCTGCTGGTTTATAAAGCTTTGAATGGTTTAGGCCCAAAATACATTTGTGACCTCCTGCTAAATTATGAACCATCCAGATCTCTCAGGTCTTCAGGGACTGGTCAGCTTTCTGTCCCTAGAGTCAGAACTAAACATGGAGAAGCAGCGTTCAGTTATTATGCTCCAAATATCTGGAACAAACTCCCAGAAACCTGCAGGTCCGCTGCAACTCTGACTACTTTTAAATCCAGGCTGAAGACTTTTCTTTTTGCCGCTGCTTTTAATTGAACTATTCATATCTTAGACTGCACTGTAACTTTTATCTTTTAATGTTTATTTTATTATCTTTTCTTTTTAATGACTGATTTTAAATGCCATTTTCTTAATGTCTTTCGTTGTTTGTAAAGCACTTTGAATTACCTTGTGTTGAAAGGTGCTATATAAATAACCGTGCCTTGCCTTCTCAATAAAACAGAACAAATGTACATTGCAGCAGATTGTATGATAGGGAGGAAAAATATATGTTGTTGGGTTATTATATCAGAAGTCTGCTGTTTCTCCCGGAGACTGACCTCCGAATGGTTTATTGAATATACTCACTCTCTGCTTTATTGATTGATCTGACTGCTGATTTATTTTGAAGCTTGTCCTGCTTTCCACCAGTGCTTCTGGTCAAATGGGGTACACACACACACACACACACACACACACACACACACACACACACACACACGCACGCACGCACGCACGCATACTCTCTCTTTCCTGGGTTTGCTTTAGTCCCGGCTGTCAGACATCAGCCAATCAGGCAGAAAGATATATTGGACGGAGTGGAGCGAGATAAGGAGAGGAGGGGGGAATTTAGCAAGATGTTGTTTATCATTTCACTCTCAGGCCTGTGTGTCCAGCATGATGTCCTTTAATGGTTTGAACTGGATACTCAATTTGAAATGTAATGTCTGTACTTGTGTGACAGTTGTCTTTACTTATCATAAAAGGGATAAAAGGTATTAAAATCAAAACATTGTCACATTTATAGGATACTATATGTGTATCTGCCTTTAGGGCTTGGATTTAAAGTACAACACTTCTCTTTTGGAGTGTATTTTCTCTTTTAAAGAGTCCCAAGTTCACAAGTTCTTTTTCTTAATATAGAAAAATCCCACAGCATAACAGCGTTCTCCCTTTCTGCCCACCTGTGTGTTTTGTTCTCTTCAGTCGCAGGTGAATGAATATCATCAGATGAGGGAGACCCTGAACAAAGCGGCAAGTGTGAGACAGCCTGAGGCAAACCCCGCCCCCCAGCAGACTCAAGCAGCCGCCGTGGCCCCTGGACCCCTCATTCATGCAGCCCAGCAGGACTCGGTGCTGCAGCAGCCCCACAAAGAGGAGCCCGTACAGGGGGAGGAGCACCAGGACGCTCAGGCCAAGGTAGGGTGGGAGTCTTCATGAGTTAGATTAGATACAGCAGTGATTTTATAAAGAGGCGTACTACAGAAGTTATAAACAGAGATGGCAAAAGTACACACATCCTCGTGTTTAAAGATACTCTGGTGAAAGTAGAAGTACTGACTAAACTTCTTTACTCAAGTCAAAGTAAAGAGGCTTTGAAATGTACTTCAGTAAAAAGTACCCATAGCTAGCAGCTGCTTTAAAGAGTACCTGACCTCCCTTTATATTAATAGAACAATAATGTCATTGTTAGCTAATGAATGTTTCCATGCTGAACAACGGCAACATGACAACGTTTCCATTGGTCCCTCTTCTTTAGAGAAGACCAGGAAATGATGGATACACGGATCGTGTTCAAATCAATAGGCACGCAATGACTCTAAAGAATAATGATCACGCATCAAACACACATTCAGACTAAAGGAACCAGCTGTTTGGAAAATGAGAGAAGTAGAAAGTACAGGTATTTGAGTTCAACATGTAAGAAGTAGAAAGTACAGGTATTTGAGTTCAACATGTAAGACGTAGAAAGTACAGGTATTTGAGTTCAACATGTAAGAAGTAGAAAGTACAGGTATTTGTGTTCAACATGTAAGAAGTAGAAAGTACAGGTATTTGGGTTCAACATGTAAGAAGTAGAAAGTACAGGTATTTGAGTTCAACATGTAAGAAGTAGAAAGTACAGGTATTTGGGTTCAACATGTAAGAAGTAGAAAGTACAGGTATTTGAGTTCAACATGTAAGAAGTAGAAAGTACAGGTATTTGTGTTCAACATGTGAGAAGTAGAAAGTACAGGTATTTGAGTTCAACATGTAAGAAGTAGAAAGTACAGGTATTTGTGTTCAACATGTAAGAAGTAGAAAGTACAGGTATTTGGGTTCAACATGTAAGAAGTAGAAAGTACAGGTATTTGAGTTCAACATGTAAGAAGTAGAAAGTACAGGTATTTGAGTTCAACATGTAAGAAGTAGAAAGTACAGGTATTTGTGTTCAACATGTAAGAAGTAGAAAGTACAGGTATTTGAGTTCAACATGTAAGAAGTAGAAAGTACAGGTATTTGTGTTCAACATGTAAGAAGTAGAAAGTACAAGTATTTGTGTTCAACATGTAAGAAGTAGAAAGTACAGGTATTTGTGTTCAACATGTGAGAAGTAGAAAGTACAGGTATTTGTGTTCAACATGTAAGAAGTAGAAAGTACAGGTATTTGAGTTCAACATGTAAGAAGTAGAAAGTACAGGTATTTGAGTTCAACATGTAAGAAGTAGAAAGTACAGGTATTTGGGTTCAACATGTAAGAAGTAGAAAGTACAGGTATTTGGGTTCAACATGTAAGAAGTAGAAAGTACAGGTATTTGAGTTCAACATGTAAGAAGTAGAAAGTACAGGTATTTGTGTTCAACATGTAAGAAGTAGAAAGTACAGGTATTTGAGTTCAACATGTAAGAAGTAGAAAGTACAGGTATTTGTGTTCAACATGTAAGAAGTAGAAAGTACAAGTATTTGTGTTCAACATGTAAGAAGTAGAAAGTACAGGTATTTGTGTTCAACATGTGAGAAGTAGAAAGTACAGGTATTTGTGTTCAACATGTAAGAAGTAGAAAGTACAGGTATTTGTGTTCAACATGTAAGAAGTAGAAAGTACAGGTATTTGTGTTCAACATGTGAGAAGTAGAAAGTACAGGTATTTGTGTTCAACATGTAAGAAGTAGAAAGTACAGGTATTTGTGTTCAACATGTAAGAAGTAGAAAGTACAGGTATTTGTGTTCAACATGTGAGAAGTAGAAAGTACAGGTATTTGTGTTCAACATGTAAGAAGTAGAAAGTACAGGTATTTGTGTTCAACATGTAAGAAGTAAAAGTAAAAAGTCGACAGAAAAATAAGTAGTGGAGTAAAGTACTGACACCAGAAGCATGTACTTAAGTACAGTAACGAAGTATTTCTACTCCACTACTTCCCACCTCTGGTTATAAACACACACATCTGACGCTTCCTCCTGTTGCGCTGTCCTCAGTTAACTCACAGCCCCTTGTCAGAGAAGGAGGAGGACAGGGAGGGGGAGGCGGAGAGGAAGAGGGAGCTGGCGGAGGAGGAGATGGCTCAGGCCGGACAGCCTCAGAAGCTTGAGGAGGATCCCGACCAACCGCAGGAGGAGCAGCAGGAGGAAGAGGAGGAGCAGCCGGACGAGAACGCCCTGCAGCGAGACGGACAGCAGCCGGTCAGTTTAACATCAACTACACCAAATCTATATGTACACCATATGTCCCAAATGACCAGCAACTCTATGTGTAATGAGGTCCAATGTCCTGTATTCCAGGTTGCCATTATTACACAGGTGAGGGGTGAGAGTGATCTTTACGCAGGTAAAAACAGATGAATTTCTGGTCGTTGATTTGGTATTTTTTGAAGAGTTTGTACAAAACCAAGGTTGATAAGTGAGTTGCAGTAGCTGTGAGCATCTAGCAGCTGGTTGGATTAGTTTGCTCTCGTTCTTCCTGTCACTTTCCGCGTCACCTATGAAACCATTTATACATCCTGTGCTGCTAATCCCCGCCACCAAGTGTTCAAAAATAATATTGCAGTATACATTTAAACTAAATAAACTGACATGCTAACAATAAACATAAATGGTTGGCTCTTTTTTATCTGTCTTCTCACAGGGTTCCCAGGCGGAGCTGCATCAGGAGGCCCACGCCCAGGTGGAGCGCGTGAAGTCGGCCTACGAGCAGCAGCAGGAGCAGCAGCGCCTGGAGGCTCAGCGGGCCAAGGAGCGCAGGCAGATCCAGCTGCGTCAGGGGGCCCTGCAGCTTCAGAGGGACAAGGTGCTGCAGGACAGAGAGCAGAGGCTGAAGCAGGAGCAGGAGAGAGAGCAGCTGCACCACAGGGAGGCCGACCGGAAGGAGCAGCTGCTGAGGGACGAGCAACACAGGTCAGAGGTCACAGCAGAGCAGGAGTCTATTCCATATTTTATTCCGTTTTATTCCATTTCAATGTAAACATGTTGTATTTTTTATATTTTTGTTTTGCTTTACTTTTATCTATGCACCGTGACATCAGGTCAAATTCCCCGTACGTGTCAACCTACCTGGTAATAAAGCTGATTCTGATTCTGAAGAGTGGAGCACGGATTATGGACCTCAGGAAGTTAGCTTCATGAGATCCATTGGATTCTGGAATATTACAGAATAGAAACTCTGTGGCCATAACACACTTCAGGATAATCTCCACGTACTGTATCAACACCACTTTATGATTTTTGAAGCGTAAATCAATCAAATGCAAGTAAAAAGCCTGTAAAGGAACTACATCACGGTCACATGGCTGCGCATCAAAGCCGCTAAGCTAAATGCGGCTAATGTTAAGCCTGATGACATTTAGTAGTTTATCAAGTCACTTTTTTATGACACCTAGAAGCTTAGGAGTTTCACCAGTGGGGAATTTACTGACGTATTTCATGTCGTAGAACAAAACGTGAAAATCTCTTCTCTCTGTTTTGATGTAGGAAGAGGAACGAGTACGAGAATATGGACAATGATATCGTTCAAGGAGAAGACGTGCAGCACACTGATGATGAAGAAGGTGAGAGGAAGAGGAGGATTACCAGTATAAAAAAACCATTTATATACCGAGTTTGTCAGTGCAATAGAGCATAAAATATTTACATTATTTATATGTTATTACTGTATAAGCCGGAGGGCTGCGTCTGCCAACTGCATTGAAGATGAGTTGATTAGTTGTTTGGTCTATAAAATATAAGAAATAGTGGAAAAAGTCCAAGCTGATTAAATGTCCTTCCGGCGCAGACTGAAAACTCATCTCTTTCGACTCCACATCGAGCGATAGAATTACTAACAAAGCACTTATATAATAACAAAGGACTGGCTTATCTAAAGCCAGTTGAGTAGCACTTGAAATATTTGGTTCTATGAAACCTGATGTACTTATATGATTCTGTTTTCTTCAAGTTTGTATTTTGTTGGTCGAATGTACTTATTGTAAATCGCTTTGGATAAAAGCGTCAGCTAAATGTAATGTAATGTTTTGTTTTCTAAAACTCAAAGCTATTCATTCCAACATGGTGTTAAGTTGAGGGAAAGCTGAACATCTCAATATTTGAGAGGATAAAAACGGCATTTTCTGCCATTTGTGCATCAAACTTTATTATTGGGAATAATCGACTATCGAAATAGTGTCGATTAATTTCCTGTCAACTGACATATCCATTAGTCCATTTCATGATGTATCTGTAATCAGGACAGTTCTCCGTAGCAGCTGGTTTAGTGTGATATGTGTGTGATATATGTGTGTGTGTGTGTGTGTGTGTGTGTGTGTGTGTGTGTGTGTGTGTGTGTGTGTGTGTGTGTTAACAGACACTGCGATGTTACATGAGGAGGAGGAGGAGGAGGAGAATCAGGAAGTGGATCACAACGTGCCTCCACATCAGGTGACTGTCTTTCCATCCCGCTCTTCCTCATCTCTCAACACACGTTTCCTCTTCATCATCTGTCCCTTCTACCCCTCCACTGTTCACATTCACAGCAGTGTATCACATGTCATACGTCCATTCAGCCGTCCGTCCACACATCCATTCTCCCCTAATATCCTCCCCTCATCCATCTTCCACTCATCTGTCAACAGTCATCTGTTCAAGCTTCTGAGTACCAGCCAGGCAATTAAAGAGGACATAGTGTGCTCATGTTCAGGGTCATATTAGTATTTTGTGCCTCTACTGTGATTCCAAATAGAAAAAAAGATCAACAAAAACAGTAAATATATACCAATATCAAAAGTAGAACAAAATACCTGAAGAGGACACAGTTTTAAAAAACCCTGAATGAATTAGAATACTTTATAATAAAAATATCTACTAAGAAAACGTCAATGCTTTTCCACTGTTTTCAGCACACCTAGAGAACCAGTGCATTGTGGGTAGTTATGCTGGAGGTAGTCATGGGTTGCGGTCGGATAATCCAAAAATCAGCTCCTATCGTCTAACCCTAGAGTCTATTCCCTGACCTCTGAGTGAAACGTCACGGGGTTAAGGGATAGTGGATAGGAGAATTCAAAAGGACTTAAGAGAAGAGACTGCGGTACTTTAGAGAATCCGACTGCACTTTCACTATCCCACGTGTTTATGATGCGCCAGCGGACGTCATTTTGTGCGTCTGCTGCTGTGGGGAAACTATGGAAACTACAGTTTTCTATACAGCGGACTACTACATGGATGTTTAATAAGAACAAGGGACTACTGTAAACTCATCTAGAGACTCTGCACGTGCTCTGATGCTGTTGCATTATGCTTTATGAACGTGGACAACAGAGAAACATATTCTTCATGACCAAAGTTGGAATTGAAATAAAAAAGGAAAGTGAAACGTATGCTCGTCGCCCTCTCCCTCCGGTCCACATTAATACAAATGATCCCAATACGTATGATTGTATGAAAATATCTTAAAATCAATACAAAAGTATTTATTATAAACGCTAGTCCTTAACATCTATCACTGTGTATATCACCATTCAAACATCTTTTAAAAGTTGAACAAACCCCACACAGCTCAGTGAAATGTTGACTTTATTTGATAATTTCAGTAAAAACTAACGTTCATATTTCTCTTTTTGATTATAATACTGATGAACGTTCAAAACAAAGCACTTTGGCAACTTACCACATACGTTTTAAAATGCTTAATAAGCACCGTAACATTCATGATATCATTTCTCCGTCATAATCGTTTGTTTCCGTGAACGGCCGACTGTTGTGTGACGTCAAATGCTGCGGCCGCAAGGCATTGTGGGGCAGCATTTTCTCCTCTCCTTTCGGTGAGAGAGGTCCAGTGGTTCCTAAGATAAAGGAGGTTATAAAGGAAGTTTGAAACCTCCTTTCCTATCATCTAGAGAATTCGAACGGCACTTATCATGGCTGCCACTGAGGGACTTCCGGGTCATTTCACTCCGTTAGGAAGGTTCCTAAGATAAATGAACTATTGGACTGCAGCCATGGTTCTTCCTGATGTCCAGTGGTCTCCAGTCAGTGTAACACATGTCTCTGGTGCTGATTCCTCTGCTTTCTTGTTCTTTTCACTACCATGTGATTCATGATGCATGACACTGTTGCACAACTCGTAAAAAAATGCTTTCCTCTTTACTTGTAATAATGTTGGGGCCATTTATCATTTGCCGGATTCCTTCAAACCTGTGGATGAAGTAATGAAGTCATGTCATTCTTTTTAAACGTTGGATATCCTTGTATTGCGTACCTGGTTTCAGACGTAAACCACAAGACAGGTTTTCCTCTTCGAATCTAACTGGGCATCAGAGAAACTGCAGTTGTTTCATCCACGCTAGATTAACAAGAGCACCTTTGGGTCAAATGTGTTAATGTGATTAATCTGCGTTTTGCTGCAGGGTGCTGGTGATCTGCCCCCCGAGGACGACCCCAACAATCAGGGAGAGGACGAGTTCGAGGAGGCCGACGAAAATCCGGAGCCACAGCAGCACAAGGTCGCAGGAGAGGAGGAGGAGGTGGTGGTGGATGAGGAGGAAGAGGAGGAGGAGGCGCCAGCCAATCACAAGCCTGACACACGACCGGGCCCCGGACCACCTGTTGTGGAGGAGGAGCTGGTGGTGAGTTAGGGACCAAACGGGCAAATACACAGAAACTATAACAGATCTACTTGCATTTTTACGACACTATTTATGATTTATTTTCTCCAATCTTAAAGGTGGGGTAGGTAATTCACTTCAGAAACACTTTTTGTTATATTCCATGGGATGCTCTCAACATCCCGATAGCAATGAATATATTAAATGCTTTGACAATAAATACATAAAAAAAATGTCATCTGTGGAAGCTGTGGCGCTGTAAAAAGCAAGACCAATCATCTGAGCCGGCCCGGCTAAAGTAACTGGATGGCCTACCTGCCTGTCAGCCTTCCATCTGGGCACAAACTTATCTCGTGCCCTCATTGGTCATGTGCGTGTTCGTGTGTGTTGGAGGAGGGGCTCTGTGAGGAAGTCTGAAGGAAGAGGCAGATTCTTTTCGGCTGCGTACTTTCAAATTCTAGCGCACTCTAGCTGGTTTCTCCATTCTTACCTACCCCACCTTTAAGTGTATCTTTTTATATCTGAAGTATATTGTGTGTTGCACTTTCGGAGACTGGGACTATTCTGTAGCTACTGTGCATATGACAAAAAAAACCCCTTTGAAACGCTAAAACTTGAATCAAATACACAGGTTTACCGGTCAAGTTCTGATATTGGTTAAGGTTAGAGTTTGGGATGGAGACAGTGAGAGTTTAGGGACTTGAGAGGAAGTCACCACTAGGGTTGCAACATTCCGGGAATTTTCAAAGATGGAAACTTTCCATGGGAATAAACTGGGAATTTTCTAAATTGAAGGTTGGCTCTTCGTAGGGAACTTTAAATATAGTTGGGGAAAGTATATTTTAGCATAATCTTGACTCAAACAAACAGATGCCATTCAAGTACACTTGAATATCCATGCCATAGCACACTGCTTACTGCATGGCTATTGAGACCACACCCCCTACAGGCACTGTGCAGTCCTCCATCACATGCACAGATGAGTAATATTTAACTCAACATTCCTGTTTTCGTTCGTCAATGAAACAAATAATTGTTCAATAAAATAAAAATAAAAATCTGTTGAAATGTCATGTTTTTTGTTTAATTTTGCATCGAATATTTCCAAAATTCCCCAGTTTAACTTCCCATGGAAACTTTACGGAAATGTACCGGAAGGTTTCCGCCCCTTTGCAACCCTAGTCACCACAGGATCTAGACAATATAAGATCTTTATGTCGTGTTTGAACTTGTGTGTGTGATTTTGTATGTGTTCAGATCGCTGGAAACCCAGATCAACAGGAAGACACGCTGGACGACCAGTACCAGGAGGAAGTAGAGGACGAGGTGTGTATCTCTCATGCTCATTTTTACAAATCGAGTAAAGTTTAGGGATGCCAGCGAGGTGAAAATGTCCTTGTTTGTTCGACACTCTCTTTTTTCTGTTCTCACGGTCACAGCCTTTCTCCATGATATTTCCTTACAATACACAATTGCCCCCAATTTTTTTTGACATTTCTGAATGAAAATGATCCAATGGCTCATTAGCTGAGATGTTAGAGAGGGCAGGGGTGGAAGAGAAATGATGTATAAAGATTCTCCTTGTGTTCTCTGATTATCTCTTTTGAACATAGAAAAAAGGGCTTAGAGGAACACGCATTGTTAAATGAACTTTAATAATTTTCTTCTCTCATTGTCGGTGTCCTGTAGGTTCAGGAGGACATAGCTGTAGGTCAGAAGAGAGAGGAGGAGGAGGTGGAGGAGGAAGGAGAGGAACCGTATAATGAGGACAACTTAGAACAGGTGGGGTCTTCTTCTTTCTTTTTCCTCAATTCACTGCACTTAATCCTTTTAACCTGAACCGGGAATGGCTCAAAGATCATTGAACATGTTAAAGTGTCCGAGTGGTGCATGTGTATTATAGTGGATGAATGACGGTCATATGTAGAAGTTGAGAATCTTTAATACCACTACATACTGCTAAAAACATATCAATTTAATTAGTTAGGGTTTTTCTGAGTCACACCTGGAAAGTCATATACTTTCACAGTGATGCATCGTGTGTGTGGCCTAGCATTAATATACTTGTGGGGACCTAAATCTGTTCTCAAAGTCATGTGTGGGGACTCGCCTCCCTTATGGGGACAAAATGGAGGTCCCTATGAGGGGAATCATTAATTTTAGGGTGAAGACTTGTTTAGGATTAGGCATGTGTTGGTTATGGTTAAGGTTAGGATAAGTCTCCAGGAAATGCATGTAAGTCAATGTAATGTCCCCTGAAGTGATGTATAAGTGTGTGTGTGTGTGTGTGTGTGTGTGTGTGTGTGTGTGTGTGTGTGTGTGTGTGTGTGTGTGTGTGTGTGTGTGTGTGTGTGTGTGTGTGTGTGTGTGTGTGTGTGTGTGTGTGTGTGTGTGTGTGTGTGTGTGTGTGTGTGTGTGTGTGTGTGTGTGTGTGTGTGTGTTGTGTGTGTGTGTGTGTGTGTGTGTGTGTGTGTGAGGGACTTGAGCCTTGCCGCTGGTAAATGAAGGAGATCAGGTGTAGAGTCTGTCCAGGTGTCGGGTCACCACCTTCATTTTCAACTTGTAGGAAGAGGAAGAAATATGTCCGAATGAGAACACACACGTTGTTAAATGGATATGGTTCTCTAGGCTGGTCTTGATATTTCTTTCATATTTAATTGTTGTAATAATGTTTTAATGTGCACTGTCCTTTTTTGAAGAAATGATTAACTCTTAAAAAATAGGAACAATCTCTAGGATCTGTACTTCACGTCGATCCTCCACCTCTCAGCCACTGAGTGTTTCTGTGTAATCTGAGCTCAGTGGAGCTCTCTCTTCACTCGGCTTCATTCATCCGCCGCTGCAGGCAGAGGTGTTTCAGTTCAGCCTCCGCACAATACACTGCTCCACTTTATATACAACAGAGTTAAAGTCCGGTGAGTTACAATCCTCTGGACCTGAGGCCTTTAAAGGAAAAACTATTTGAAGGGAGGCTCAGTGAATGGAAGTAAACATTTTTTTTTAAGACTATTTATTACATTAAATTAAATTCAACTCCCAACTTTTTAATTTGGATATTAATGGAATTGTATTTATTCTTAATTCATTATATTATTCTACATTTTATTCTAGTTTTATTCAAATTGTTTTATTTTATTCTTGTTTTATTTATATTTGAATCTTATTTAAAGGTGGGGTAGGTAAGTTTGAGAAACCGGCTTGAGAAACACTTTTTGTTATATTCCATGGAATGCTCTTAACATCCCGATAGCAATGAATATCTGAAGTGCTTTGACAATAAATACATAAAAAAATGTCATCTGTGGAAGCCGTGGCGCTGTAAAAAGCACGACCAATCATCTGAGCCGCCCCGGCTAAAGTAACTGGATGGCCTACCTGCCTGTCAGCCTTCCATCGGGGCACAAACTTATCTCGTGCCCTCATTGGTCATGTGCGCGTTCGTGTGTGTTGGAGGAGGGGCTCTGTGAGGAAGTGGCAGATTTTTTCAAATTCTAGCGCACTCGAGCTGGTTTCTCCAAAATTACCTACCCCACCTTTAAGTCTTATTTTTAATGTATTTTTATTTTATTCCTATTTATTCAAACATTTGTTACTTTTAATAAATATAGTTATTCTTATTCAGTTTTCTTAAGTGTTCGGAGAGGGGTATTCAGGTATTAGTAAAGTTGTTTTAATTTACATCGTTGTTCTCTGTGTATGTTTTGGACTGTAAAGCACATTGTGTTGCCTTTTGTATAAATAAAGTTTGATTTGTAATTTCTTTCAGGATGAAGTAAAACATCAGGAGGGGCCGAGACAGGTGGGCGGTCACAGGAAAGAGGCAGAACATAACGAGGAAGAGAACTACGAAGAGGAAGAGGAGGACGTGGACGAGGACGGTCGGGACAAGGGAACCAATCGGAGGGCAGAGATGTGACGCAGACTTTAAACCAGTTGCAGTGCCTTTTTTCCGGGTCTTTCTTTCTCCGTTTCCCAAAGGAATACAAACACCGTCATCCGTTCGGAATTCCAATAAGGGAAATGTGGCTGCTGCGCCTGGAAGATGGGATGTTACTCCAAACACTGGGGGTGGGACTGATCAGCTCACACTGTGGACATGGACAGGCTTTGTGGAGCAGAACTGGGATGTATACTTTATATATATTTTTTATTTGTTTGCTTTTCTGTCTACGCCTGATCGCCTGAGAATGTATTTCCGCCATGTCCTGTCTTTGAATATTTGTAAAGAAAACAAAGATAAATTATGTTACCTGCATTTTTTCTAAGGTATGTTTTTATGAAAACGATCTTTGTAGATCTCACATTTGTATTTACAACTCACATTCCAATCGCTGTTATTTATTTTTGATCGCAACAACTCCGACAATCAGAAAAAAAGGTGCAACATTTCTTTTTTCTTTTCCTGACTGAACACTTTGTGTCATAAGGTACGGTGGCCGACAAGGGCCAACACGCTAGAACGTCCCCAAACACTTCCGAGAGGAGAAATGCGCTGAAGTTTCAGAAACTATGCGAAAACACAAATGTGCTAAAACACAAGTGACGAAACATCTTCACCGACGTGACGACACACGCGCAGCGTTTACTCAAAGTGATGCACACAGCTCGGAGCGGAGCGCTTGGTGAAGTTCAGGGATGGTCAAGTTGGCCAACTGTCACTGTTGTTGGAAAGTTACCTAAAATGTTTTATTTGAACATTGTGATCGGATGATTCCTTCTGATATTATTGCAGAACTGCTGTAAGCTAGCTAGCTAATGTAGCTAACCTAGTCATTTCAAATATACTGACTTACAATTAAGAAACAGACAACTCTGCTAACAGAGTTGTCTGTTTCTTAATTGGACAACTTTATAATCCCCAAATGTCAAGAAGCTCTCCAGTCCCAGCTGTGTGTATCACGTTGTAGTGTCACCGTTTCCATTGAGCTTCCTTCATTGTATTGTTCATGCAGCGCCTTTTGTAAAAGCTGGACATAATAATTCCTTATATTTATCATAGCGCTTTTTCCATGACCCAACGCGCTTTACAGATACACATCAGACATACATGTAAAGGTCATGTACTGTGGACAATACCCACAGGAGCAAATTCAGGTGAAGTGTCTTGCCCAAGGACACAACGGCTTTACAGGCGCAGCGGCGGCGGGTTTCGCCCCCTCGATCAATGCACAGACCACTGGGCCACACCGCCCATCTTCACAACTCAAAGTCATCGAGGCGCTTTACAAGTACAAATTAATATCATATGTACTGTGGACAATACCCACAGGAGCACATTCGGTTGAAGTGTCTTGCCCAAGGACACAACGGCGGGTTTCGAACTGGAGTTCCCCAACGCCCGCTTGATCTGATGATCAAACGCACAGCCCACTGCGCCACTCCGCCCCAATGTGTTTTCATGCTGATAAAGAAACATGTGAATATGTTTCTTTATCAGCATGTGTTTTGGCACATTTGCCTTTTTATTTGCATCGTTTCTGAAGCTGCACCGCGTTCCCCCTAAAGTACGTTGTTCGGGCGTTGCAGCACGTTTGCATGGCTTTTACCAACGATACCAACGAAGCGAGATAACGGGAGTTTTTCACTGGATATTTCTGCAAAGCGCCAGCCTAACATATATCTCTTCTGTGCGGAAAGAGTCACTCTGACATGTGCCTTTTACTCCTGGAAACCTCAACTAGATCTTTTAGTCATTTCACTATGGGGAAATCATTTCAACAAGATAGATACGCAATTGATTTACTGCCAACTCTTTTAGTCTGCTGTACAATGTATAAGGAAACAAATGCTGAACATTTTTACATTTTTACACCAGTTATATTTGATACAAAAAAGTGTGATTTTGATTGTCAAGCCATGTCTGCCACATGAATGTGTGAAATAAAGAGGTCAAATGATTTTAAAAGTCATTGAGATTGTGTTGTGTGATCTGAATCAGTCAGGTTTATTGACAAGTAGTTTACTTTCTTCCTTTTCCCGTGCTTCAGCGTTGGGAACTGCACGGGGAGCAGATTGTGTGTGAAGTCGCTCACACGGGAAATGAACCGACAAATCAGGATGAAATACAAATCAAATGATAGTGGGTCGGCTGGGAAAGACAATTACCTCTAATGAACAACATTTGTCCCCGGCACACAGTCTCAATCAAATCATCCCTCCTCCTCTCAGACTCTATTCCTGACACTCACTTCCTGTCAACACCCCTCTCTCCTTTCCCTCCATTTACCCCTTTCTCTTTCTTTGCCCCTGTCATCATCCCTCTGCTGTTGTTGATCTCTCCAGAGGGATGTGGGATGCTGCAGGAGTAACAGGTGTCTCATTACTGAAGGCTGCAGACACACACACACACACACACACACACACACACACACACACACACACACACACACACACACACACACACACACACACACACACACACACACACACACACACACACACACACACATACACACACACACACTTACCATGTATACATTACTTCAGGGGACATTGCATTGACTTACATGCATTTCCTGGAGACTTATCCTAACCTTAACCATAACCAAAACATGCCTAACCCTAACCCTTAACCTAAACCTAAACCTAAACCTAACTAAGTCTTCACCCTAACATTAATGATTCCCAATGATTATGGGGACCTCCATTTTGTCCCCATAAGGGAAGCCAGTCCCCACACGTGACTGTATAAACATATTTAGGTCCCCACAAGGATAGTAATGCTAGGCCGCACGCACACACACGCATTTGAAAAGTGAAAAGCAATGGCAGCGAGATGATAACTCCTCCTCACTTTTTAGTCATCATTTCATGGGTAAATTACCAGGCATGAATCATGTTAAGCCCAGAGTCTATATTGAGACGCATGCCCACACGACTGCCACACATTTTAATGTATATTTTAAAATATCCTGTTTAACACCAGCGCAAGATTTACTGGAAAGCTCTGAGCTATGAAAGGAAGTTCTTTTTTATTTTTCACCCATCATTTTTGGGAAGATCAACTCTCATTTATCTGGCACAGTGGTGGAGACAGTGGGGGCAAGTACATGTACTGAAGTGAAGCACTTAAGTACACATTTAAGGTACTTGTACTTCAATGTGTATGTTGTGTCTCTACTGTGACATGTCTCCATGCTTCAATGTTAAGAAAGGTCTTTATTGTTCTTTTACTGCAGCACCTCTTTTCACCCTCTGTCTGAAACCAGAGCCCAGTCTGCTCTGATTGGTTAGCTGGCTGGCTCTGTTGAGATTGGTCAACCGCTTAGAGATGTCCCTTATCACGTACAATGTGTTGGAGTGGAACTTTGGGATGTTTGCCTTTGCAGACCATTGGCATGCACACACACCTATATTACACATTACAGGAGAGGGAAACAACTGAAAGCATAATAGGGCCTCGTTAAGGTAAAATATCTGAGTATTTGTTCCATTACTGTTAGAAACTGGCCCTAAAGATAATCGAAACATTGTGATTTCCTTCATTAAAAAAAAAAATACTGTCCCGTGTATAATGTGTGAGCTCATTATATTGCCTCTCCGCAGCAGAAATGATCTCTCATTCCTCAGCTGCAGACTTCCCACACACACACACACACACACACACACACACACACACACACACACACACACACACACACACACACACACACACACACACACACACACACACACACACACACACACACACACACACACACACACACACACACACACACACCACACACACACACACACACCACACACACACACACACACACACACACACACCACACCCCCAATGAGGCGTGAAACTGTCTCTGATACCGGCTGCTTACATTTCTCTGCATCACTGCGAGGGAAAAGAAACCTAGTGCTCCAGTTCATGGACCGCTGCAAAGTAAATCAGGTGTAGCGACAATAGTTATGTATGAAAGTATGGATTTGTTCTTTTATCCAAAGCACTTTTCAGAACCACACTTTGAGAGGGATTTACTGTAAATCCTGCCAGTGTGAGTGCTCTACAAGCGGCCGAGGATTAATCAGGATGTTCTGTGTGTGTGACCAGCTGGGTGATTACCCAGTCACTCAGAGGCCATTATCCTCGGGGGGGTCTGGACACTAAATGTTTGATAAGGCTCTAAAGTGGATGACCGGTTTTTCTTTTCATATTTTACGGATTTACACTGAAGACACCAATTAAAATCTAAGGCATCCATGGAGAAATAATTACTTTGGGTTCCTCAGGTACACTTTAATCTCTAACATACATGAAATCGCTAATCTTATCCGAGTTACTTTTTCATCTCTAATATTAATTTAATTTATTTTCTTCTGTTTTTTTTTCTATTTATTAATTTATATTTTTTGTATGATTTTTCGTAATTTATTAATTTGTAAATATACTATCATTTTAATTATTAATATTAATTATGATTATTTCATTTTTTATTTAATTATGATTATATTAACGTGATTTTTCTATCATTTTTGCTATTACTTGTCTTATTCCGTATCATGTAAAGAATTGACAGGAAAATAACAAGCACACCTCTGTATTTAGTTTTTTTAAATGAAGGCATTATGTTGTCAACAACAAGAAAATATCTTAGAATCCATACGATAGCGTACAAGACAATCTCGAAGAAAATAAAGAAAGCTCTCTCGATGTGTTTGGTGCAGTCTGCAGCAGAAAGAGTGTGAGTGTTGGCTCAGCAAAGTCCTGAGAGATGAGAGTGAGTGGAGATGAGTCACGCAGCGATCTGATCATCCTTCCTCCACTTCCCCTCCATCAGAGCCAAAGTTCGTCACAACCATTCAATCTTAGTTCTGCACCACATTCAGTTAAAAACAGAGCAGAAATAGAGCGAAACAGCTGCAAGACTTCATGACATGTTGTTTTTATTATCAAAATGTGTGGATAGAATGTATAAAAATATCATTACCAAAGATAAATCATACTATGTATAATTGGTACTGCATATAAAAGGGTTTTGCATGGCCTTGGAGCACTTACACAATACAGTTCTATTGTCGGCTTTGTCAGTGTTTTTCGGCAACTGTAGAGACACAATGTGTGTGTTGAAGAGTTCTTTGCTGAAGCCTGTTCATTGCTGCCAGGGTCATAAAATGTTGCACATCCTGGTGGTTTCTGGGAACTGTAGTCTGGTGGGCAGAGAGTCTTCTGGCAGCTTTGGGATCCCATCGAGGATCTCAAGCTTTGGCAAACAGAGGAAAACACTGCAAAGAGACAAGAAGCAGAATAAAATCCGGACCATGGTGACATCACAACTACGGTTCTATGAGTCCCGGATGACCGCCAGAGGCAGTGCTTTAGCACTGGATATGTCCATCACACGCATGCACAGTTCGAGTACCTAATAACAACAAAGTCACCTGTGACCCACGTGACTACGGCTACATAGGCCGGCGTCATTAGTGGATCGGTTCCCAGAATCTTCTCGCGAGCACACAAGAACTCTGAGTGACGGGAAACTCTGGCGGTCATCCGGGACTCATAGAACCATAGTTACAGCCGTAACTATGGTTCTATTTCGTCCCTACTGACCACCAGAAGCGGTGCTTTAGCACTGGATGACCTATACCAACCATGTCATGAAGAATCCAAGCCCTTGCTCAGTACTGGAAGCAGCGGAGCTCGGCAACAGGACCACGCCCAAAGGATGGGGAGTGGCGACATTGACCCGGTAGAACCTGGAGAATGTGCCAGACGATGCCCACGACCCCGAGGCGCAGATGGTTTCCAGGGACACCCCTCTCAGGGCAGCCCAAGACGTTGAGATGCTCCTTGTAGAGTGACATCTCACCCCTGATGGTGGGGGGCGGCCATTGGCCCCATAGGCATGTGAGATTGTATCCACAACCCAGTGGGACAGCCGCTGCTTGGTGAGAGCACATCCCCTTCATGTGCCGCCAGGGCAAATGAAGAGCTGCTCTGACTGTCGTATATGGGCCGTAGCACCAATATACGCCGCTAGGGCCCGCACAGAGCACAGCAACTGAGACGTGCCGTTCTCCTGTGGGATGTTAAAGCGCGCCAGCTGGATAGGCCGATTGGAGTGGGCTAGTGGAAGCACCTTGGGCAGGAACGCCATGTTCGGCCAGAGGGCAACACCCGAGCCATCGGAGTTCCACCTCAGGCATGTATCGCTCACGGAGAGGGCATGTAGCTCTCCAACTCGTTTCCCTGAGGACATGGAAAGCAGAAATGCTGCCTTTAAGGACAGCCACTTAAGCTCCACCTGGGCCAGGGGCTCGAAGGGAGGAGATGATAGGGCATCCGGCAGCAGGGGCAGGTCCCAAGCCGGAGCCCTCGGGGTGCTAGGGGGATGCTGCTGTAAAGCCTCTCTCAGGAAGAGGGACACCGACCTGTGGCACCCCGCCATGGCGGCGTCGACCCGAATATGTCGGGCAGAAATAGCAGCCACATAAATTCAGAATGGAGTGAGAACGCCCACTATCTAGAAGGGAATGCTGTCTGGTCAACAGCGTAAATGCTGTCCCAAGGAACACGCAAATTCTTGCCCCCCAGTTGGGGTAGAAAGTGCGTGAGTGCAAGCTGCACAGCCCGAAGCTCCAGCACGTTGGCATGG
>CADEHL010001199.1:0-20110 GCA_902827135.1 Harpagifer antarcticus | reverse complement strand
TCTGTCACAGTTCTGTCTAAGTTTGGGTGTTTTCACTGTTCTCTGTCATGTTTTCCTCCTGTCGTTAGTGTCCCTGTGTGTTCTCCTCCCTCCTCACCTGTGTCTCGTTAGCTAATTGTGTTCACCTGTGGCTCTTGTGTTTTTCTCCTCCCTCCTCACCTGTGTCTCGTTTACCGATTGTGTTCACCTGTGTCTGGTAATTAGCCCTCCCTGTATTTAGTCTTGTCTCGTGCTGTGTTCAGTGTCGGTGCTTTTTTTGTTGGTGACGGACTTCACCGGTGAGTGTTCTGTGTTTGGCTGTATTCGTTCCATTTTAGCCTTGAAATAAAGGTTTACCAAAGTTATCTGCGCTTGGGTCCTGCTTCCTTCACTCAACCGTGACAGAAAGCACCGACCAGAGATGGACCCAGCAGATGACCCATTTGAGGAGGAATTACAGCATTTTTCATTTGCTTTGGCTTGCTGCTATGATTGGTGGAGGGGAGCGTCCAGTGTTCGGCAGAAGGAGGCCGCTCTGGTAGAGGCGCACCGGTTGGCTATGGAGAAACCGGACTTGGTGAAGTTCTTACCTGACTGGATGTTGAACTTCATCTGGGCGTGTGATTTCCAGCCTGCGGACTATAAACGTCTCGGTGTGTTCCGTCTGGAGTCAACCAGTGTTTCCGCCCCAGTTCCTGCTCCTGTCCAAGAGGCGTTTTCTGGAACTCGGCTGGCTTTTGGAGGTCCACGGAGCCTTCAGGCGGCTTCTAAGAGAAGGAGTCGCAAGTCCAGGCTAGCAATCCGAGCCCCAAGAGCCATGGTTCCGGCTACAGAACCGGCCCACACAGCCATGGTTCCAGCCCCAGTTCTGGCCCCAGCAGCCATCATTCCGGCCCCAGTTCTGGCCCCAGCAGCCATCATTCGGCCCCAGTTCTGGCCCCAGCAGCCATGGTTCCAGACCTAGTTCTGGCCCAGCAGCCATGGTCCCGGCCCCAGCAGCCATGGTTCCAGCCCCAGTTCTGGCCCCAGCTGCCATAGTCCCCCTCCCTGGTCCCTTCTCTAGTCTCTCCTCTTGTCCCTTCCCTAGTCCCTCCTCAGGTCACTTTCCTAGTCCCTTCTCTAGTCCCTTCTCCAGTCCCACCTCTAGTCACTTCTCAAGTCCCTCCTCGAGTCACTTCTCTAGTCCCTTCCCTCATCCCATCTCAAGTTCCCTCTCGAGTCTTTTCTCAAGTCCCCTCTCAGGTCCCCTCTCGAGTTCCCTCTCGAGTCTTTTCTCGAGTCCCCTCTCAAGTCAACTCCCCAGTGTCCTCTCGAGTCACCTCCCAAGTCAACTCTCCAGTGTCCTCTCGAGTCACCTCTCAAGTTTCCCCTCAGGTCTCCTCTCGAGTTCCCTCTCAAGTCCCCTCTCTAGTCCCCTCTCGAGTTCCCTCTCGAGTCACCTCTCAAGTTTCCCCTCAGGTCTCCTCTCGAGTTCCCTCTCAAGTCCCTCTCAGGTCCCCTCTCAAGTCCCCTCTCAGGTCCCCTCTCGAGTTACCTCTCGAGTTCCTTCTCGAGTCCACTCTCCAGTTTCCTCTCAAGTTCCCTCTCAAGCCCTCTCTCGAGTCCCCACTCAAGCCCCTACTCATGTCCAGTTGGATGGTCCCGCAGACTAGTCTTCTGCCGGGGGTCCTGCCAACCCCATGTCCTGTACCGTTGGAGGTTCCGCTGGGGGTCCTGCCAACCTCATGTCCTGTCCAGTTGGAGGTCCCGCAGACTAGTCTTCTGCCGGGGGTCCTGCCAACCCCATGTCCCGTCCAGTGGGAGGTCCCGCAGACTAGCCCTCTGCCGGGGGTCCTGCCAACCCATGTCTTGTCCAGTTGGAGGTCCCGCAGACTAGCCTTCTGCCGGGGGTCCTGCCAACCCCATGTCCTGTCCAGTTGGAGGTCCCGCAGACTAGCCCTCTGCCGGGGTCCTGCCAACCCCATGTCTTGTCCCGTTGGAGGCCCCGCCGACTACTCTCCTGCCGGGGTTCCTGCCAACCCTTTGTCCGGTCTCGTTGGAGGCCCCGCCGACTACTCTCCTGCCGGGGGTCCTGCCAACCCTGTGTCCTGTCCCGTTGGAGGCCCCCCGACTACTCTCCTGCCGGGGGTCCTGCCAACCCTATGTCCTGTTCCGTTGGAGGCCCCGCCGACTACTCTCCTGCCGGGGGTCCTGCCAACCGTGTCCTGTCCCGTTGGAGGCCCCGCCGACTACTCTCCTGCCGGGGGTCCTGCCAACCCTGTGTCCTGTCCCGTTGGAGGCCCCGCCGACTACTCTCCTGCCGGGGGTCCTGCCAAC
The DNA here is from genome assembly GCA_902827135.1 of Harpagifer antarcticus. NCBI lineage: Eukaryota > Metazoa > Chordata > Actinopteri > Perciformes > Harpagiferidae > Harpagifer > Harpagifer antarcticus. Next base: position 17,815 of record CADEHL010001199.1, on the reverse strand, counting down.
CCTATGTCCTGTTCCGTTGGAGGCCCCGCCGACTACTCTCCTGCCGGGGGTCCTGCCAACCCTGTGTCCTGTCCCGTTGGAGGCCCCGCCGACTACTCTCCTGCCGGGGGTCCTGCCAACCCTGTGTCCTGTCCCGTTGGAGGCCCCGCCGACTACTCTCCTGCCGGGGTCCTGCCAACCCTATGTCCTGTCCCGTTGGAGGCCCCGCCGACTACTCTCCTGCCGGGGGTCCTGCCAACCCTGTGTCCTGTCCCGTTGGAGGCCCCGCCGACTACTCTCCTGCCGGGGGTCCTGCCAACCCTATGTCCTGTCCCGTTGGAGGACCCCCGACTACTCTCCTGCCGGGGGTCCTGCCAACCCCATGTCCTGTCCCGTTGGAGGCCCCGCCGACTACTCTCCTGCCGGGGTTCCTGCCAACCCCATGTCCTGTCCCGTTGGAGGTCCCGCCGACTACTCTCCTGCCGGGGGTCCTGCCAACCCTATGTCCTGTTCCGTTGGAGGTCCCGCCGTCTACTCACCTGCCGGGGGTACTGCCAACCCTGTGTCCTGTGCCGTTGGAGGTCCCGCCGTCTACTCTCCTGCCGGGGGTACTGCCAACCTTTTGTCCTGTCTCGTCGGAGGTCCCGCCAACCGCTCTCCTGCTGGGGGTCCTGCCAACTCCTGGTCCTCTTCCGTGGGGGATCCTGCCGAAGCCTGTCCCGCCGGCTCCGGTTCCTGTCCGGCCGACACCGGGTCCTGCCCGGCCTCCGGAGCTGTCTGGTCTTCGCCCTCGATCCCGACCCTCTGTGAGCCGCGGTCTTCGTCCGCGGGCCCGGCCTCCTGACTCTTCCTGCCGCTGCCCTCGTCCTCGGGCCCGGCCCCCTGACTTTTCCTGCCGTGGTCTTCGCCCTCGATCCCGACCCTCTGTGAGCCGCGGTCTTCGTCCGCGGGCCCGGCCCCCTGACTCTTCCTGCCGCTGCCCTCGTCCTCGAGCCCGGGCCCCTGACTCTTCCTGCCGCTGCCTTCGCCCTCATGCTCGGCCCCCTGAGTTCGCCCGCTGTGGCCTACGCCCCACCATGGACTCTGCCTTGCCACTAGGCCGTCCGCCCGAGTCCCCCTTCTCGGCTTCTGCCGTGCCCCCGGGCCGTCCGCCCGAGATCCCTTCCTGGTCCCCTACTGGGCTCCTGGGCGGTCAGCTTAGTCCCGTCCTCCGGACCCCCTCCACCCACCCTGGTGGCCTAGGGATACGTCCCTCCTCCGGACCCCTCCACCCACCCTGCTGGATTTTTTTTGGATTTTTGTGTTGGGGTTTAGGGACGTCTGGAATCCGTCCCTTGAGGGGGGGTTCTGTCACAGTTCTGTCTAAGTTTGGGTGTTTTCACGGTTCTCTGTCATGTTTTCCTCCTGTCGTTAGTGTCCCTGTGTGTTCTCCTCCCTCCTCACCTGTGTCTCGTTTAGCTAATTGTGTTCACCTGTGGCTCTTGTGTTTTTCTCCTCCCTCCTCACCTGTGTCTCGTTTACCGATTGTGTTCACCTGTGTCTGGTAATTAGCCCTCCCTGTATTTAGTCTTGTCTCGTGCTGTGTTCAGTGTCGGTGCTTCTTTTGTTGGTGACGGACTTCACCGGTGAGTGTTCTGTGTTTGGCTGTATTCGTTCCATTTTAGCCTTGAAATAAAGGTTTACCAAAGTTATCTGCGCTTGGGTCCTGCTTCCTTCACTCAACCGTGACAATATGTAGGTCAAAGAGACATGCAAACGGGTGGTGTTGTTTTTAACAACTGAAACAATATTGATAAAATGTTTTTCTGTATTAATTTAACTTAAAGTGGACCTATCATGCTATATTTGAAACATATATTGTAGGGCCATACCTATACAAAACATGTCTGTGAAGTTTTTTTTCAAAATACCAAACAGATCACCCATTGTAGCCATGCCTCATACTGCTCAAACCCCTCTTTTGAAGCCCTGTTAAAGAAACGCGGATCTGGGGTCCTTAGCTTGAAAAAAAGAAAGAAGAGGAGGCGGAGCTAATGCCTGATCAGAATTCTACCGGAGATAAAGTTAAATTCTGCTGTGATAAAACGCCATCCTGTTCAAACCACATCAAGGATTATTTCTGAAACAGTATGGAGCTCAAATGCTTTTTCTCTTGCGGGTTTATCACAAGGTGAGTTCTTTTTTGATTTCCTGCTTTTTAAACACATGTGCTCTACAGTACAGGTTAGCTCTGAGTGTTAGCGAGGCTTGCTAATGTAAACAAAGACGGGATTACGTCCAAAACACGTCAGGCATTGTTTCTGATAGAACTTTCTGTGGGTCCGCTGCCGATTTGACGTCAGTTCGGATGGAATCTGTATCCGCTCGTTGTACACTCGTTTTTAAAAGATTTGGGTACGGAGGAAAGAGAGAGAGGGTTTTATTTTCTGACGCTGCGTGAGTTCCCCGAAGCATCGGGGACACATATGTATGTATAAAAGAAATCACAAAGTGCATTTTGCATGATAGGTCCCCTTTAATTTACACGTAATTACTTTACTTGCTGCACCTGAGATTATAATCAAGATGTCATCCTGTTTTATAACATTATTCATTTCCTCTTCTCGTCTGGAGTCCATCTCCTCAACATATTCTGAGCTTTCTCCTCTGTTCTCTAACACCCAGATCAGTGAAGATTTGACCCTCTCCCTCCCTTTGTCTCTCTGCTGCCGTGTTTGCATTCTCATGTTATGTATATGAAACACACATTTGCTTACACACACAAACTACCTCTCTAAAATCCCATGGTGTCTTCAGTAAAATATTGTGCATTGCCTTGCCAGTTTATATTACCTCGATCCAATGACTGTTTCAGTGAATAAAAACAATAAAATACATAAAACGCAAATGTTTAATGACATTACTGCATGTACATTACTCAGCCATGAACCATAGTTGTTGTCCGTCACCTTTGGATCAGATGCGAACCAACAGTAGAACTATGAACTGTGAGAGGGAGCTCCTCTGTAGGTCACACAACCCTGCTGCTTTGAGTGTCAACTGTCTTACCTAACCCCCCGTCCTTAAGGTGCTTTGAGTACAAACACTTTTTTTACAGACATTTTATCTGCATCCAGATCCTCATACCAGCAGCTTTCTCTCCTTTTGTGTACCCTAAACAAAGTGATAATGAGGGTCGTGGAAAAAGCAAACAGCATTTAAGTGTTCTGTCCTTTCAGTTTGAAAGCATGAAATGTGTGGTGTGCGCATTCTTGTCTACAATATAAAAAGAGTATATGTGAGAGTAGTAGTTTGACTTTTCACACCCCTGAGAGTGAGGAAATGTTGGTGCAGTGAGGACATTTGGGTCGACTGCCTCCTTCAAGGGGCCAGCTCAGGGTTAGTTTGTGATCGTCCGGGGTTACCCAGACAGCATGCAGCGCGCGGACAAAAGCTCTCCAACCATGAAGGCTCACAGTGGACCGTGGCCAACTTGGCATTTGTTTATCTTGGTATGAGATGGCGATGTCAGGATATAGGAGAAAAGTGGACTTTTCCATCAAAGGTCCCCAGCTGGATTTGTACCAGGGTTGTTTTTATGGTCAACGTCTTAAGCCATGACTGTCAGCTTCTTTGATATAATTCATGAATTTTATAAAGAAAATATATTTTCCGGACACACCTCCAACTACCCCAGTTGATGATTTGCTCTCTGACAACACAAATAAAATATGTTGCACTCTTTCAGTGCGACAAACGCCCAGTCAGCAAGCTAGCTAGCTTTAGCAACGTTATCTCACGGTGCCAAATATTCCCAGACTGCTCAAAAAAAACATTAAAATTACAGCTGGCATCGATTCAACACTAGTATAACGGTACGATTATTAAATATTGAAAAAAAACAACCCCGTATTTATAACTTGTTTTTTTAGAATGTTGTAGCCTATTTACCGCAGCAACTGCAAAACGTATGTACATAGCCAAGATGGCAATGAGTTTCATTGTCCAGCGTTCCAAATAACTTAAACAATGAAATGTACACAAATCTTGACCCCATCTTTGATAAATATAAATCAATGCCCGCCACTTTAATTCAAATGTTTTAGCCATGCCTGTCTACATGCATTTTGTGGGTTCCATTTGTAATGAACAAAGCCTTATGGTGCTGTTCTAGTATTCAATATTTAGGTACATTTCAGATTCATGGTTAATTGTGGGTGTAGCCTACTGGTTCCAAATCTTTTAATTGGAGGTCAGAGTTTTGTTTAGGATTTGGGGTCAAGTGAGGCTCTTGGGAGCGAGAGGTGTGCCTTTTACATAACCAACACTAAGCCAGAGAATGTCTGCACATAAAAGGAGACGTGCTATTGAAACATTCCCAGCTGATCCGTGCGGAATGAAAAGGACATCAGCACACAGTTGACCTCCTCAGCTGCTGAGGAGGCTGATGCCGTTTTCAAGGTGAGTGAAATCTGTTAAAAAGTCAGCTAAGGAACATCTGTGTATGTGGGGCTGTTAACCTGAGATTCTGCAAGGTGAGATTTTGCCCCGCAGTCCAACAGCTTCCCGCAGTCCAACAGCTTCCCGCGTCAAGTTAGGCATAAGTAGATGACAAAGTAGCGGAAGTGTTATGTAACAAAAGCATACTTTTTTCTGTAAAAGTGATACTATATCATATTAAAAGAGTGAAGCCAAGTGGAGAGTGAACTGTGTATCATTATAACATGTTATAATGATCAACTTTCTATATTTTGTTATATTATTTTATTAATTCTGCCTTTATTGTGAAAAGAATGACCGGACATGGATTCTTGTTGTGTTCAGAGTTCAGATCTCGCTGGTTCAGATCAGATTCTTTACACCGGTCACTGAAAAGGGGGCCGGACTCCGTCCAAGCTTTCTTCCTACAAAAACCTCCGGAGTTTACAACGGACAGTGTGTTAACTAGGACAGAGGAACATGGGCTTATTAAAGTTAGAGTAACAATACAAATGTGTGAAGTCTTTATCCAGAACTTTAAATTGTTTTTTCATCATCAAGTTCGTGGAGTCGCTGAGGACAAGTGTCCGGCCGGCATCGGATGAAGACCTGACACACACCTTTTAATTTAATTTTTCAGTGTGTCAAAATGTGCGAGGAATGATGGCTGCTTTTTTAAATCCTCCTGAAGTCTACTGCAGAGCTGAGCCGCTGTCTACAAGTTCTCATGGTGAGTTCACTTACCTCCGGACTGTTTCCGCTCTCTTGCCAAACTCCTATCACAAATGAATGAAGCTGGAGTTACCAGAGCTTTAGGCACACTTGCATACATTGTAGACATTCGCCATGAATGTAACCCGATGTAACCCCATTAAATCATGTACATTCAAAACTCGGCACTTATATAATATTTAAAAGGCTTGTAATCTGGGGGGGTGAAGCGGTGTCAGAGCCAGAAAGATGTTAGGATGGCAAAAGTAGACTGTTGCTTAGTGAATTAATGAACTCCGTCAATCAAAATAGTTTGTTTATGTGATATTAATTGCGATGCTTCAGGTGTTCTTCTACAGAGTATAGATAAGAAGAAACTACAGTGCCCACCCCATTATGGGAAAAAGTGCTATCAGATAACATTATTCAGGTCTGTATTTAATGGCACAATTACACATGAATAAAGGCATATCATCAGCCCAGTGTCTAAACTTAATTTTACTTTATGGAACAATAATTTAACATTCTGTTTTTATAAATAAAGTTACTTTTAGTGGATTTTTTCTAATTATTTCACATATTGATTATGGAGACAAAACATTAATTTGTAAATCTAGCACAATAGCAATTGCACAAAGTCACTCCAATGTAAAGAAATCAGGTAATATACTGATCAATTGTTTCTTTTACATTTGAGAAATTAGTTCATTCGTAGATTAAAAGAATCAGTAGATTTGAACAAGGGGATAGTTAACGGTTTCACTTAATACCGGTGATTCCTTTTTTTCTTAACTTGGGAGTCCTTGTTCAACCGTGTCTTTATTTGCCACCAGGTCACTGAATAGTCAACATCTAGACGTTCATTTAAAGTAGCTAATCAGTAATCAGTGGTGGGTTGCATATCACAGTGACCCTCTCAGCCCAGTTTATTCATCCGTCTCCTTCCTCCCTTGGGATGATGGTCGGTTTGGTTCCCACAACTTCCCAGGCAGAATGAGAGTGTGGAAGACTGAGGGAAACTCTTTGACAGTAGGAAAATAGTAAGTACATCTCTAGCAGTACAAGGCAGAACCCTTCAAAATCACACCCTTGTGTTGTACCTGTTAAGTGGGGAGTAGATGGTTGCAAAAATCCTCCAGGAAATCTCTTAAACTCTGTGCATTTTTGCTGTTAAATGTTTCTGTTGCGCTTCACGATCACTTCCTGTGTCATTTGTCGAGATTAGTGCATTATTTCTGTATCTTACTTCAGAAAAATAGCCACTACTAAAGCTTAGAGGCTACTAATCCTACTTGGTGTTATGTTAAAGCGTGTAGCAGCAGGCCAATGATCTTCTAGGATTTGTAAATGTGTGCCATCACTCTGTGATTCTGAACACTTGATGTAGACTTTTAATCTGAATGTACAAAAGCCATTGTTGCAATCCATTGCTGCACCAGTTCACCAGTAATTGACTGTAGTTTTTACGTTGTACAACGAAAATGCGCTGTAGAGGTTACACAGGAAATCCTCAAGTTATTTGAATTGTGTGTGTGTGCCGGGTTGTTTGTGTTGATACAGGCCTCTGAACTCTTTGTGTTTGAGGAGGGGTCTCCGGCCTCGCATGGCTGACCTCAGGGTTGCCATGGAGACAACCTGTTGGACTTCCTTAATTCTCAGCCCATCCCGCAAGACATTACAGGGCAGGGATCTTAAATCAAACTGAAAATGGGAGTGAGGGGGGAGAAGCATTCAGTCTATGGCAGGAAGGCAAAGCAATTCTATTTGTTGTGGAATTATATATTCCATAAACAAGTATAAATTAAAAAAGAATGTGACAAAGGGCAGTGAGTTTAGGGATTGAAGGTAATGCAGTACAGCCAAATTGAACTTGGATACAATCTGTCTCAAAACTTAAGTTACCTTTTTTTTTTATCCTTTCAAGCTAAGCTAATTCAAATAAAGTGTTTAAAGTGCGGGTAACGGTCTGCATATCGTTAGCCTAGCTTAGCTTAAAATCGGGGGGAAACTGCTTCCCTCCAAATAAAACAGTCTACTTGCTAATAACACAATATGAAGCTCACTAATTAAACATACCAATTGTTTAATTTGTATATAAGCATATATGTTATGTTGTAGTTGTCAGGGTTGTTACCTGCTGAGCTAGCAAAGCTAGCCTTTTCCTTCCAGTTCCTAGCTAAGCTAGCAAAGCTATCACCTCTCAGCTCATTCTGTACTTTACTTAAAGACATCCGAGTGGTATATCTTATTTTTTACAAATGTTGAGCCCATGTTGCATGTGTACAGTGTAAAGGAAAATCTAAATCTACATGTTAGTGGGCATTGATTGACAAAGACCCTGTGTTTATTATCAACTTCTCCAACATCATTGCTAAACATAGTTTCCTGCCGGCCCTAGTACTCTGCACCTGAGGGTGTCGAGGGACATTAACCCGCAGGGTTTTTTGTCCTTTAGCAGTCAACAGTGTTAATAATCAAAGTTCTGGTTTCACGGGCCACCAGTTCAGTTAGTGTTCAGGACCCTGATTGGAATATCCGCTGGTCCATTTAACTGCTGACAGAGACTGATATACAAGGTCAGAGAGAGAGCTGAAGGCAGGAGGAAGGGAAGGGGCAGGATCTGCGCTATCAGATAAAGAATGGAAATGTTTAGGAAAACTTTAGCTACACACACACACACACGTTAATGCATAAAGGTCATACCCTCTGTTGAGTGTTGTTAATAAAGATTAAAAGTAATCTAATTAGGAAATCAAGTAGCCAGATAAGCTTGAATTCAAATATTGCTGGATGGTATATCATCAGTTTAAGTCTAGAGATGTAAGGAAGCTGGTTGTTGAAGGAAAGTGCTTGAGTTGTTTGAGAATGTTTTTGAACGTGTGAATGTAAAATCCACTCCGATGAGCAGTAACTATAGCGGAGTGGAGGTGTAGCTTGACACTCAATGAACATAGGTACTGAGTCACCAAATAAACTTCAGTTAGAAGTCAGTTTGGGTAAGAGCTGAATAAATTGTTTACATGTGATTGTTAAATGCATCTACCAGATAAGAATGTTCATTATCCATGTTTTATTTGAATTGTTTTGTTATTTGTGATTTTAAACTTTTCTTGGAACCCAGGAAGTACTTGAAAAAAACTTAGAAATTGTAGTTTCTGTCCCTCTAAAGTCAATTTCTTTGAACATTCTTGACTGTTCAAAGTCTCAAGTTCTACATTTGTGTAGGTAACTCATTCAGACAGAAGACAAAGGTAGATGATAACTTACTTCCTGTCTGGTCTAAAGAATAGTGAGAGCAGTTGAGTGTATATTTATTTGCTAATTGTTTCCACAAAGTTACAAAATAAAAGAGAGCTCTTTTATGAGTTTTGTGGCTTTTTCAGACAAAAAGGTAAGTGTAGTTTTACATGTCAGGTGAACTTATACTGAGGTGGAACAGAAAATGTAACATGTAAGTCGTATTCAGGAAAAGTCCTAAAGTGCATAGGGAGTTAAGTGGTGTACCTTTTTGTAATACAAACATCAGCAATGAATAATGGCCGACAGAATAAGTTTTACTTTAAACTCTCAGGTGATGAAAGAAAAGGACTCTAATGGCTCACCTTGGCACAGACAGAAACCATCTCAAGTGCCTGTGTCCTTTATGTACTGCAGCTTTAATGGTGTTTAACCTGGCACACTGTGGCTCTCATTGTGTCGGTGTACATAAGTGCCTCTTGACTGGATGAAAGAACACACAAACGCCTGCCATACTAAAGGTTTTCTCTGTAGCAGTTTGAAACACCAATAAATCACCATTGAACTCAGTGGCACCATGGCATATTTACTGTACACAGATCAGACCGTGATATACTTTACCTCGCACCATTGCCATTTGTTATGCTAGCGTTTTTCCAAATCTAAATGTCCTTAACGCTGTTGCTTCCCAACTGTAACTCTTACAGTAACTGACCTTAGAGAGTATAACATTTAAGATTTGAATAGAATAGTTTGGGTGATACACTTCTTTAGCTAAGTATTGAGCTAAGTATCGCTGGTATTTTATTTCATTTTGGTTAGCCCCTCATGCTATAATCATGTGTATTTTCTCCATTCCCGTTCATGTGTCCTCTCGCCACTATCACTGGCCCCGTGTATCTCGTAATCGAAATATTCGGCCTGCTCTCGTCTATCCCACATGCTCCACTGAGATCCAACAGTTAGTTTCAGGTGGCCTGTGGAACTGCCAGTCAGCTGTTCCTAAGGCTGACTTCATCTCTGGCTACGCTTCCCTGCAGTCTCTGGATTTCCTTGCTCTCACGGAGACCTGGATTACTCCATCCAACACATCCACCCCAGCAGCTCTCTCCACAGCATATTCCTTCTCCCATACGCCCAGACCCACTGGCAGAGGAGGTGGCACTGGTCTCCTGCTCTCTCCCAAATGGAGCTTTTCCCTCTTCAAGCTACCTAACTTCACTCCTTCCACCTTTGAATTCCATGCCGTCACAGTAACCCATCCTTTACAATTAACCATTGTTGTTCTCTACCGTCCACCAGGCGCCTTGGGGGACTTCTTGGAGGAATTAGATCATCTCCTCTCACACATCCCTGAAACTGGCCCTCCGGCTGTACTTCTCGGAGACTTCAACCTCCAGACGGGGAAGATAGACGAACTAATATCTCTGTTAACCGCCTTCGCTTTCTCACTGTCTCCATCCCCACCAACTCATAAAGCTGGCAATGTCCTTGATCTCATATTCTCAAGGAATTGCACTACTTCTAACCTCTCTGTTAACCCGCTCCACACATCCGATCACTTCTTCCTTTCATTCTCTCTACCCCTTTCCAAACATAACAAAATAATCTCTTCTCAGCCTGCACCTGTCCGCCGTAACCTTCGTTCCCTCTCCCCTCTACCTTTGCCTCATCGGTGCTCTCAGCCCTCCCTTCCTCTGATTCGTTTCAACTCCTGCCTCCAAACTCTGCTGCAGAAATCTCCTCTCTACTCTCTCATCTTCTCTGGACTCTCTCTGTCCTCTCACATCTCGGCAGGCTCGTCAGTCCCCTCCTGCTCCCTGGCTAAATGACGCACTGCGTGCTAATAGAACCGTCCTTCGGGCAGCAGAGCGGAAATGGTGGAAATCCAAACACCATGACGACCTCCTAACCTATCAGGCTCTCCTCTCCTCTTTCTCTGCCTCGATCTCTCAGGCAAAGAGCACTTTCTTTCAAGATAAGATCCAATCTTCCTATTCCAATCCCAAAAACTATTTTCCATCTTCTCCACCCTCTTGGACCCTCCCAAAGTCCCCCCCCCTCCTCACTTCTGTCAAGCGACTTTTTAACCACTTCGAAAAAAAGGTTGATGATATTCGCTCTTCTTTTTCTGACTCACCTTTACTCACCGCTGGGTCACCAGACCCTCCTTTCAACCACTCACTAACCTCCTTTTCCCCGCTCTCTCCAAGTGAGGTTCTTAACCTCATTACCTCTGCCCGCCCTACCACCTGTCCTCTGGACCCCATCCCTTCAAACCTCCTTCAGATTATCGCTCCTGATATTCTACCGTTTCTCACCCATTTCATCAACACCTCTCTAACTTCTGGTCACTTTCCAATCAGTCTCAAGGAGGCAAGAGTAAACCCTCTCCTAAAAAAACCCACTCTCAACCCGTCCGATGTTATAAACTACAGGCCTGTGTCTCTCCTCCCGTTCCTGTCTAAAACACTTGAACGCGCTGTCTTTAAACAACTCTCCTGTTATCTCCACCAGAACAACCTTCTGGATCCGCACCAGTCTGGTTTCAAGGCAGGTCACTCCACAGAAACGGCCCTCCTTGCTGTCACTGAGGAACTGCACACTGCTAAAGCTGCATCCCTCTCCTCTGTCATCATCATGTTGGACCTGTCAGCTGCATTCGACACGGTGAACCATCAGATCCTCCTTCGCACTCTCCAAGAACTTGGAGTTTCAGGCTCTGCACTCTCCCTCCTCGCCTCATACCTCAAAGACCGTACCTACAGGGTAACTTGGAGAGGGTCTGAGTCTGACCCTTGTCAATTAACTACAGGGGTCCCTCAGGGCTCTGTTCTTGGTCCCCTCCTTTTCTCTCTGTACACAAACTCGCTCGGATCGGTCATTAGCCCGCATGGTTTTTCTTACCACTGCTATGCTGACGACACCCAATTAATTCTGTCCTTTCCCCACTCAGAGACCCAGGTCGTCGCACGCATCTCTGCTTGTCTAGCTGACATCTCTCAGTGGATGTCTGCTCATCACCTCAAGCTCAACCTTGACAAGACTGAACTGCTTTTCCTTCCGGGAAAAGATTGTCCTACTCTTGACCTGACGATCAACATCGGCACCTCTGTTGTTTCCCCGACTCAGACTGCAAGGAATCTGGGTGTGACCCTAGATAACAACCTCTCCTTCACTGCAAACATCGCTGCTACAACTCGTTGCTGCAGATATACGCTGTACAACATCAGGAAGATTCGTCCCCAGCTGACCCAGAAAGCCACCCAGGTTCTGGTCCAGGCTCGTCACCTCACGCCTAGACTATTGCAACTCCCTCCTGGCTGGTCTACCTGCATGTGCCATCCGACCTCTGCAGCTCATCCAGAATGCAGCGGCTCGTCTGGTCTTCAACCTTCCAAAATTTTCCCACACCACTCCGCTCCTTCGCTCCCTTCACTGGCTCCCGGTAACTGCTAGAATCCACTTCAAGACACTAGTACTTGCATACCATGCTGCGAATGGATCTGGCCCTTCCTACATCCAGGACATGGTTAAACCGTACACCCCAGCATGTGCACTCCGCTCTGCATCAGCCAAACGACTCGCTGCACCCTCGCTGCAAGGGGGACCCAAGTTCCCATCAGCAAAAACACGTGGGTTTGCTATCCTGGCTCCAAGATGGTGGAATGAGCTCCCCATTGACATCAGGACGGCAGAAAGCCTGCACATCTTCCGGCGCAGACTGAAAACTCATCTCTTTCGACTCCACTTCGAGCGATAGAATTACTAACAAAGCACTTATATACTAACATAGGACTGGCTTATCTATAGCCAGCTGACAAAGCACTTATATACTAACATAGGACTGGCCTATCTATAGCCAGCTGAGTAGCACTTGAAATGTGTGGCTCTATGATACCTGCTGTACTTATATTTCTGTTTTTCTTCTGGGCTGTGTCTTCCTGGTCGTATGTACTTATTGTAAGTCGCTCTGGACAAAAGCGTCTGCTAAATGCAATGTAATGTAAAAAATGTAATGTTTAGCGTTCTCTGAAAGAGTTGAGAATTGATCAGTGTCATGTTTGGGCATAAGCCTAGGGTTAGGGTTTTTCAAAGATGTAAACATAACATTCTTACCAGCACCTCTGAGGATCACTGAGTCACATCTAATTCTTCAAAATCCAGATTTAAACAGAAATATTTAATCTTAATTATGTGTTTGGAGGAATCATGCTACAGCCGGAGATGCTTGGCGTACTGTAATGTGGTAATTCAGCTGTTTACCCTTGCTTGTGGTCTTTACGTCTAAAATATCAGTTAAAACCATAGACTGTATATATAAATGGACGTAGTGTCCGTGACGTCACCCATAGGATTCTGCAGAGTTGCCGTGAAGCCCTTAGTAGGCGGAGTCGGCCACTAACGGCTCGACTGTGACGTCAGAGTCTAATCCTGCCTGCTCCAAATAAGGGCAAAGAGGCGGAGCCGAGGCGGGACCTGCTGCCTCCGAACTGGAAGTAAACAGAGCTAGCTCAGGCTAAGAAGCTAAGCTAACATGAAATACATGCATACCAAGTTACTGCTAACAGTGTAGTTCCCCTATATAAACGTTACATTCATAATCAATGAGACAATCTGCAAGAGAATTCGCTATATTTTGTTATTCTTAATGCTTGCATTCACACGTTGAGAAAAGACGCTCCACCGCCCGGACCTAACGGCCGCAGTGCTAGCTCCGGGACGCCGGCTGGCTAGCCCCCTGCGGCTCCGTTAGCTCCGGCGGCCACCACTGGGATAATTGGGTCCCCTATTAACATTTGCTCCCGTTTAGCATTATGGGCGTCATAGCCATAGACCAGGGGTCGGCAACCTTTTTGATATGAAGTGCCATTAAAAAAAATATATTTTATCAGCGTGCCGACGATCGTGAATTATCAAGGGGGGGGGGGGCGAAGAGCTCGACGTCGTGAACTGTCAACAGGGGGCGGGGGGAGCCTCGCTGCGGGGAAGCAGTGTGTGGACCTGTCAGCGCAACTTACATTATAGGGATGCTCCGATCGGATCGAGTGGGCGGGGCCTATGGGGATCTTCCATTTAAAGTTATGTTTAAAACTCAGTTAATGCTCATTCACTGAGCTTCCACAAACAACAACCAACATAATTATTACATTCAAATGAAGTACATTATTCAAGTTTACATTCACTTTGGATAATAACACGGGAGAAATGAGCAAGCGCTCTCTTTTCCTCTCTCCTGACAGCCTGTCAGTATCTCATGCAGCTCACTGATCCAGTAATGAATGACCCGACAGTGAAGAATAAATATATGTATAACTAGTGTAGCTTGTTCCAGAGGTAGATCAATAGCTAAGTGTGTTAGGTCTAACTCTTGTGTGCTCCGCTCACCGGTCCGTCTCAGCGGGTGGAGCTGCAGGGTTTCTGCTTCACGTTGCATACCGCTATTTTATTGTCATATTCGGACACTTTAAAATACTGCCAGACCGGTGAAGCCATTTTGGAGAGCTTGTTTTGCCGTGCACAGAGAAAAGTGTCATGTATTTTACGTCATGCGATCGGCTCTCGCGATCGGCATTTTTAGAGAGCACCGGCCGATCGATCGGAGCATCACTAATTACATGATGCCGAATTTAACAAACACATTTAAATAATTGGTTATAACAGCATAATAATAATAATAAGGACGATCGTCCGTTCTGTGATTCTCCAGAGCACACATGGCCAGTCCGCCCCTTTGTAGCATATTATTTCGATGAGAGATGAGCAGATCGCCACTGGGTTTCAACTAAAGACACAGCCACGCAAAAACTGCGGCATTTGTACAGCTCCTTATGGGTACTGCAATTAGTGAAGTGCTTTCCTCTGCGGTGAAACGATCAGCACCACGGAGGAAAGCGGCAGAAAGTCCTGGAGTTAAAGATCGGGGAGCGCTTCTCTGGGGGAGCGGTCTCGTTCAGGATCCGAAAATACAATTTAAATATTTTCCACACTTATTCCACTTATTCCTAGTGTGCCACTGGTTACGGTGCCGTGTGCCAGTGGTGGCACGCGTGCCAGGGGTTGCCGACCCCTGCCATAGACTATAAAAGTCTTACCCAAGGCTGAATCATAAACTAAAATGTATATGTATGCATAAAGGGTTACGTCCTTAGCTGGCTAATAAGTAGCAAGCTAAGCTACCAAGCACACAAACACCTGCAACGGGGTTAACATGTATAATATTATCATTTTAGACTTCTTGGAAGTTCTGTTAGCACATTCAAGCGCACAGCACGACATTTTAATTGTCTGGTATTTATAACAATATTCCCTAAAGGCACAATCACCACGAACACGGCTAAAGCTAAAGGGTCAAGTACAGTACTATGACTAACTAACGTTGTAGCCTCTATGGTTGTAGCCTAGCAGAGTGGACAAGTTGCTGTTAGCTGACAGTGAGGCATGTACGTGTCCATCAAAGTGACCACGCCCTAATTTATGCAAAAACTTTAAGACCTAATATAAATAAAAGGGTCGTGTTAGAAAACAATTCACTCACAGATTCATAATCATGAAGGTGGAATCTAACTATATCGATAATAATATTTATTGCATCCATGGGTAGAAACATGTTTTTTTTGCTGTAAAGTTGGGCATTTTAACATGGGGGTCTATGGAAATTGCTCCTTTCTGCAGCCAGTCCCTAGCGGCCCATGTATGAACTGCAGTGTGTGGCACTTCCGTATTGGCGTTCCCCAGAGTTTGCCGCTTGGTTAAAACGCTGTTACGCTAAATGTCATGCTAATCTTTGTTCACAAATACAGCCCTGGTCGACCTGCTCTCAGCTTTCTAAGAGAACCTTCCTTGTCCAAACACAAATGGCATGTTCGTATTGGCAGTGAGCGAGGTCAAGGGTAGAGATTTAAATAAAATAAGAACTTCTGTCTGGATTGCATGAAAGACAAATCGAAAAGGAAGGTCATGCACTACCAGGTATTTACTGAAAAGACAGGCACATTAAATTGTGTGATCAGTTATTGCAATGTACAGATGCACAGTACAGTAGAACACAAAATACATTACAAATATGAAACTGAAATAAGCATAATATGTCCTTTTTAAGCATTACTTTAGATTCAGACCTGTAGCAGACACAAGTTAGACTGTAGACCTGCTTTTATCTCCCACCTTCCTCGTCTTTTTCCGTCTTACTATGCTTCTCTTCTCCTTCTCTCTCTCTCCGATCGCTCTGTGTTAGCCGGTTGCCAAGTGCTAAGAATCTGGGGAATGCAGGATTGCAATGTTCTGATAAAGTTTGCTTTGTTCCCCAAATGACCTGAGTGAGAGAGAGAAAGAGAGAGAGAGAGAGAGTAGTACCCATAAGTCCTCATACACATACATTCCATATTTTCACATGAGCATCTCGTTACAAACAGTGTGTACATATTGACAGTAACTGAGAAATACTGTAAAGCTGACATACAGTGAATACACCGCCTGGGACACGGTCTGGTAATAAGAGCTTAATAACAACAAGTGGAATTCCTCAAGACTTATCTTTGGATTGTCAAACTATCCATTAGGCGTATTTACATGAGACTGCCTGGAGTTAAAGCATTCGTACAATACAGAAACACGAGTCAAGAGCTCTCAAGGCTTCCAAGGATTACTTCAAGGGTCATAATAGAGGTTTTTCATTTTAGCCTTTCAACTCTGAATTTGAGTGTCACAGAAATGAAGTGAATCGAATACAACAGAGATTACACACATTGTTAACAGTCAGACTAAACTTTTGCTAAGGCTTGATCAAACCAAAGCACAAGCAATGGTGTTTGCAGTGTGGTGGAGTGATGATGTATTAGCCTGACCCGAAGGTTAGCAGCGCAAAAGGCTCCTTCATCAACATTTTGTATATTGTAGAAAATAAGATCTCGGGCAAAAACACAGCTATGAGACTTGCCACATTTTGTCCAGCAGGATCATCTCCACATATTAACACCAGTTTGTAATTTTTGAGACGTAAATGCAATTGCCAGAAGTAAAAAGCTAACGCTAAGCTATAAACAGTCACATGACTTAGCGTCACCAACGCTAAGCTAAAGGCAGCTAATGTTCGGCGTGCTGATGCTTAGTGTTCTCATTTAGTCACTTATTGTAGAAGCTTTAGACATATAGAAGCTTCGCACATTTATGTATTTTATGTGGTAGACCAAAATGAAAATATATCTTAAGCTTGTGTTAACCACAGACCTTATTTCAGTTACCTAACAACAAACAGGTTTAAAATACCGTTGACTTCGAGATGAGGGAACGGGAAGTAGCAAAATGCTAAGTAATTTCCGAGTTTTAGGACTCATAAACTATATACTCATACTTAGCTTAGCTTAGCACAAAGACTGGACACAAGAACACAGATAGCTTGACTCTAGTCCAGATTTCAGAGATACCTAAATAGATATAATGGTCTCACAGAACCGTTAGCAGGCTGCTACTGAGCAGTCCGCTCTATAGTCTCATCCACACTGGATAGAAAGTAAGTCAGCTAAAATGAAAACGGTTACATCAATTCCTGTATAGAAGCAAGTGTCAGGAGCTACAAGTTGCTTTGCTATTCACACATTTAATTCAGTTTAATCACACAATGGTTAGAAAGCGCTGCTTTCTTTACAGTAGCCTGACACTTTAGTCCTTTGTTAGCGAGAGAGGGAGGGAACGGGGGAGAAATGGCATTCCTGTCTTTATCTCAGCACAGGACACACATGTGATTACATGCTCTCTTGCTCTTTCACTCTATCACACACATACAGTACACACACTCTTTCTCCTCTCTTTAACACACACAGACATACACACAAAGGAACATTCATGCTTACTAACAAAAGTTTAGAAATGCACTGTACTGTGACACACCACACACACCACACCCCCCCCCACACACACACACACACACATCATGAGCAACTTGTGGGGTCCCTTCCATCTTTTAAGCAGGGGCATGGCAGTCAAAACATGTTTGAAAAAGGATACTGCTTTACTGTATGACTTTGTGTGTGTGTGTGTGTGTGTGTGTGTGTGTGTGTGTGTGCGTGTGCGTGGGGCAGAGGGAGGAAGAAACAGGAAGTAAGCATTTGGGTTGGGGGAGCAAGGTCAGATAGGAGCCCTCTATATTCATTTGTGTGTGAAGAAGTAATTAGATTTGAGATTTTGTGTGTGTGTGTGTGTGTGTGTGTGTGTGTGTGTGTGTGTGTGGTGTGTGTGTGTGTGTGTGTGTGTGTGTGTGTGTGTGTGTGTGTGTGTGTGTGTGTGGTGTGTGTGTGTGTGTGTGTGTGTGTGTGTGTGTGTGTGTGTGTGTGTGTGTGTGTGTGTGTGTGTGTGTGTGTGTGTAGTGCTGGCTGTGGGAGTGTGTATGATGGCTAAACAGAAAGGCTGGTGTGTGTGGAGTTAGGGTTGA